>JAJHUR010103739.1:7480-19805 GCA_027495735.1 Lutjanus campechanus
GCAAGAGCGTAAATACCTGGCTACTTTAACATCACTGCAAAGAGGACACACCTTGTTGTGTGTGTGTGTGTGTGTGTGTGTGTGTGCGTGTGTGTTTGTGTGTTAATGTATTTGTGCATGAATGTTAATCTGTATCATTTCCTGTGTCAGGAGCACTTCGCACAAAAATGGGTGCATTTATGTTATGTGTGTGTACAGGCTATGTGTAGATGCATTTATGTATGTGAGAAAGCATGAGGGAGACTTAACTTGATCCTTTAACTGTCGTCCTTTGTCCAGTGGGTGATACTCATCAGCAACCACACAACAACACACCTGCCACAAACAGTGTGTGCACAGTGTCCCTCTGCTATCATATCAATAAAACTTCTACACATTACAACTAAATCCTCAGTGCAGCAAACAGAAACTCACATCTGTTACTTTCCTTGTTTAAATCCTGATCTGAGTGACCCAATCTCTATTCCCGCTTTTGCAAACCTCAAACAGAGCAAAAACCTTTCAGTCTTTGAGACATAGAGAGGCACGCACAGTGAATGACAGAACATGGACATATGTTCTCTTACAAGCACAAATTATATAGAACGCTGACCTCTAATAGTCGACTAAACTGTTTATCAGTGAGCAGAGTCTTAAGGCTCATCTACGTATGTTTCAAATGACCTAAGCATCACTGCCCACATACTTAATTGACATGGTGGGTTCAGGCGGAGAATAGGAGGTGTGAAGCGGTCTAGGAATTAGTTTATAGTGAGTTATCTTTTGAGTATACATCATCCATCAAGTCCACAAATATTTGTTTTAGTGGAGCTGGGAGATATTTGCATGTTTTGAACGATGTTCCGTTTCCTTGCTGGTTGTTGCAACACATTCAAAATCTTTACCACTTTAGCTGTTAGCATCTTTTACATGTAATTAACATGTAAAAGATATAATATAATGTAATAACATGTCTTTATTTTACAGTGGACAGTCAAGCATAATAGAATGCATAACACATTGGATTTGATGGGTTACCAGGAGCTTTAAAAAACTGCCCTGCTGAAATTATTGAATTCCCACCATCTTACACAATATACTGTATTATCATGTGTTTGTGTATATCTCTATGCATATGTCTTTTGGCAAACATAAACAAAGAATTGTTCACGAGAAACTTTTATGACATTTCGTGTGCCTGTGTGCTTCACGGAGGAGTGCAGGGAAGCCTGATGTCTTAGTAAAACAAACATGTGGCAGAGGGTTACTGGCATGAAACCACACTATAGTGGATTGTTGTTGTTCAGGTGGCAGCAAATGAGAAATGCTCATTATTGTTTTTCGACAACTCGCTGTCTTTGTGAAGACACTTCACCTCCAGACTGCTCCAGCAGATCTGTTGAGTGGTGGATAGGGCATGACTGGTTATACTGGGCAGGTCTCCGGTGGGAGTCGGAGTGCAATCTTTCCACAGGCTATTGCTGTGAATGAAATAAAAAGAAAAAAATCTTAGTCAGCTTTGCAGCTTATATTAACAAACGCTATTTATTGCTGACAATACAAAGGAGACTGGTATTTCATTCTCTTATATGGATATGTTTGAAATTGTCTATGTGCAGGCTGTTTTTGCAGACCTGCAAAAGCACACACATGCGTGCATGTGTGTGTATGACAGTGGGTGTGTGTGATTGTGTGTCCGGGAAGTAAAATCCAGTGCCTTTTGTTTATCCCCTGCTAAGTGTCTAAATCCAGGGGAGCAGGCTCGGGCAGGCTCTTAAGACAGAGACCTTTCTCATTCAATCATCATTGGCTGCTTTGATGTGTGACCCCTGCTCCGCATGCTGGAAGAGGAAAAATTAACTGCTAGATGAGTTCAGAGAGAATTATGTGTGCTGCATTAAAGTTCATACAAATACACATACATGCATATACATACATTCACTTAGACTGGATTACACCAACAAAGATAAGTTCTTAATCTGCCGTAAGACTAGTTCTAATCAAGGTTTTAGATATTACAAACTAATCTTCATTTAGTAAATCCAAGTTAATTTATGTAAACTGAAATTAAATAGTTTACTCAGTATGGAGATGCATGCTTACTTGCTTACTAGCTAGCTAAAAAGTTAACAAAACCTTACATTGTTCGCTCATTAAAAAGTTAGTTCACCTCATGATGGCTCGGCACAGAAGCTCTAATTTCTCCTCCTTTGAGAAAAATGTGTTGGCCAAATAAATGGAGTGATATTGCCAAGTACTAAAAAACTAACAAGAGCATAGTAAGAAAAAAAAAAACTCTGCCTGGCAGGTCAAATGGAGTAAAAGAAAGAAAGAAGAAATGCACCATAAAACTCATTTGAGCTGAGTTGTCTTTGATGAACTTGATTATTTTTCTCTGTGCATCTCAAAAAGGCTGCCATTTTAAAAGTTAAACATGTAACATGTGTAAGTTTAGAGTTACTGAGTCACATTTTCACGTTTTGGTGCGACGGAATTAAATTTACTCTTGGTTTAGAGTGAAAACTACACTGAGGTTTAAAGAGATGTTTGAAATAAATCTTTATTCATTTTCAGCTAGTTTGAAAGCTTAGTGCAACATATTTTAAAGATAAACCATCATTTAATCTGGTTTAAAAATTAATCATTGTTGGTGCAAGCCTACTTTTCTGTATAGACTTGCGTATATACACAAATGGATGCTTACACTGTCCCACGGACGCGTATGTAAGTGATCACACATGTATACACACACACACACACACACACGGCTCTGCCTGGCATTCTCTTAATAGATAAATCTTGTTTTTATATTTTCACTCAGATAGTTTATCTGCCTGAGAATCATCTGGGGTTTTAATTGTTTTAAATCACTCTCACAAACATTAGTCAAATGAGGGCATGACACACGCTGTGTAACTTCTGGTTTGAATCACCTTCAAACTATTTAAATGAAAAACTCTTGGCTATAACACACTAAGATGATGAGCAAAACCTTAAGTGAAATGTTGTTCAGTTGCACCTTTGACTCTTTGTCAGTTAGAATCAACTCCAACTGCCTTTTGCTCATGTCTTAATGGCTCCCTCTGCAATCCAGTCTTACCTGGCTCTCTGACCCCGCTCAGGTCAAAAAGTCAAATGGCTGCTGCATGAAAAAAACAGGAATTATCCTCTAAACCCTCTTTCAAAGCTGCAGTCATCAGCATCGATCCAACAACTAAATACTTCTATTCTTCTCTAAGACGTGCAGATGCAGATTGGGTTTGGAGACATTAACATCGTGCCGAGGAGGAGGATTCTGTTTCTTTCTTCGCTACCTGGCTAAGGCAGATGGGACCGGAGCATTACTGCGGCACTTGAGCATGCAATGATGCTGATCCGCTCAGAATGTGAACCCGACCTGCACCTTTCCCACCCAAAAAAACAGCATCCTCCCTTTTGTCGAGCCTATCCCATGACACATTCACACGCTAAAGCCGCGCCATAATCTACCTTGGCGCTGCCTTGGACAACAGCCACGTCTAAGAGTGTTTCGCGCCCTCAACCCCCCCGTCATCAACTTTGTCATCTTTTTCAGCTGACAGCTTTACCTAATCACCCACCCCCACCTAACTTGGACCGAGTCATGTGCGTGCCAAGTGTGCCTCTCCTTTGCCTCTCCTAGCTTTGTCTTTGTATCAGCATTACTGGGGATTTAGGAAAGAACTCGGGGATGCCAGCGCACTTGATGTTGTTACGGAAACACATGTGGATAGTCCATGTGGCAAAGAGACACCGCTGACTTTTGTTTACATCTCTGCAGATGCCGTGAGGAACAATGAGGATGTATTAAAACCACATTGTCGATACATGCGAATGTCTGGCATGAATCGGGGAGGATATTTTCAATACTTACTTTGTGTTTGCTTTTTACCCCCGCATCTTTCTTTCTTTTCTTTTTTTTTTAATGATTCCCATGTCTGGCCCCACATAAAGCACTGGAACTACTTTTCTGTTGAAAACCTTAACTGCACAGTACTATTTAAGGGCATTTAGTGGTTTGTGGCAACTGACTCTAAATTGCAAAAACATTTGCACGGCAATACTCCCTCGCCTCGGAAAGTAGTTTCTAGATCAGGGTTTTATTGTGTTTGTTGATGACTGCCGTCTTTTTATGTGTTTTGCTCCATTGCTTCACTCCCTGTCCATTTTGGAGGAAAAAACAAAGGGAGGGGGGGAAAAAAAACATTCCACTTGTTAATTCGCTGATCTCACCAACAATCGATTGAGATGCGTTTGTCACTGTTACGGCAGATTGAATGGCCCAAAAAAGAACATGGAGGCAGTAAAAGCAAGGAGAGTTTAATCTGAAGTTGTGAATGACAATATTGATTTGCCTTTTCTCTTTTGACAGGCAGGATAGCGACTCAGAATCAAAGGTAATGGGGACTAAAACTGTCACAACATGCTTTTTTTTTTATTGTCTTCCCTCTGTGCCCCGACTCTTTTCCTGTGTCTGTTTCTGCTTTTTCCTCTCTCTGTGGTGTGATATATTTCCGATAACACATTTATTTTGGTCAAGAGGAGAGAGCGTATATCTATATCCTGTGTTGTATGTGTACGTGTATGTTGAGTATGTGGTTCAAGAGAGAAAATGCCAATTAAATTCCATTCAACATTTTAATAATCTTAAATAATAGTGTAATAATTGTGATGTTCTCATTAAAACACTCTCTAACACTCTTGATTTCCTGGTCTGTCTTACTGTAGATCTACTGCAAGTGTACCACAATAATCAATAAACATTAAATGTTACCCAAGTCTATGTTAAGAGACATTAACTTTAATTCTAATGCACACAAGTGTCGGAGTGGAGCAGAGCTCCATGCAGCCTGCACCAGAAGGAAGCTCATCTCTGTGAGTGAGAGTGGAGGTATTTGCCTTTAGAGGGCCTTGTGGACACATTAAGGCCTATTTGCATGTCCATAACGCCAACAGAGAACCCCATCTCTGCACTTAGGCTCAGTGGAGCCGTAGGTTTAAATATTGCAGGGAAGCAGAGCATTGAAAGCTGCCTGACTCTTTTACAGAACAAGTAATGAGTCCCCACGATAGCTTGTTTTGGATGATTTAAAACACTGTATTAACTGTCCGCATGAGGTTTCTGTGTAATTCTTCTCTTGAATGGAATCATTGCCTCTGATAGTGGTTTAGCAACTTGTATACAGTATATATAATTACTCCTACAGGCCTTTTGTACACTGTAAAAACAAACAATTTGTTTTAGCTGCCTTAAGATATTAAGTTGACTGATTTTGAAAAGACAAGTTGAGGTAATTTTGTAATGATTCAAAACCTTTCTAGTCATGTAAACTTGTAAACTGTCACACTGACAGACATTACAAACAAATTTGACTTCTTTTAAATGTTCAATTTTGAAGTTAGTTCCTCATTTCACACAAAAAACTTTGTAATAGTCTCGTAGTGTAACGGAGGACTGAATTCAGTACTTGACTGCGATGCCATCAGTACGGTTTGTGGTGTTTTCATGATTGTGAAAACAATCAACCATGACTTATCTCAAAGTGTATTAGAGACACACAGCAAATTTTCATCATACATATATTTTTCAAACTACACTGTAAAACTGAATGCCCATATTAATTATTTGTAGTAAAACTTTTCTACCTTTTATGTTTATTAATTATATCAATTAATTAATAAGGGAAATAAGGTGCATAAAAAGATCCCTAAAATGTAGTTGTTTTAATGCATTAAAAACTAGTTTTATTACTATATTGAGTTTACTGAACTTGAAAGAATGGGTTTTTACACTTACGTAAAATGTATTCCGTTAACTTAATACAATGAGAGGGGTAAATGAAACATCTAAGTTTTATTTGTTGAAAATATTTGCGTTGGCTTCATTCATATTTTTAATTTAACTTTAATCATGTACCAGAAACTTCAAATATTTAAGGTCTGAGAACCTCCAGCTTTTCAGTTTATGAACTCAAGCACATTGTGGCAACTGATCGCTTCAGTTTTCTAAGTACTGAGAACTTATTCAGGATTGCAGTAAAAACAAGGGTCTCAGGAGAGTTTTAACTCTCAACCAATGCATGAGGTCTGCTAATATGCTGATCATGTTTCCTTGGAGACTTAATTTAATGAGTTGATTGAACTCTGTGCTGTAAATTCATTCAACTCATCATTTCAAGCCAAAAGACTTCAAGTTAGAAAAACTATTAATAATTTAATAATTTCTGATGTGTTCTGAAAATAAATACAAGAAATTGCTTTAATTTGCTTGAATACATAAACCTTTATTATCAGATTAGATTATCAGATTATTAGATTCAACTAAATTTCTGCATGATTTTGTGACAAATATCCCAAATTTACAAAAGTTTACAACATTATGAGACTAATCATGTGATATGAATTGATTTCGTTGTGGAATCTCTGACTCTTGTTTACACAATTATGCAAAATTATGGCCTTTCTTGACCATTGGCCGAGCCCCTCCCCTGTCGCTTTTTAGAAAAATGTTACCTTTTTTCCCTTTTGTCCTTACCACCACAATTAAGGGCCACAGCTCTGAATAACAAAACAGGGGCCCCTCCTTGCAAGGTAGCCTTAGGTTGTGTTTACACTCCAGGACATCAAAGGCATTGCTGAACTTTTCCAAGCCCCTCCTGCTCAGGTAGTAATCCCAAAGAATAATCTCTTTAAAAACTGTAAAACCCATTAGAGTGACACCATCTAAATCCTCAGAGAAAAAAAAGGAGAGAGCAGGAGAGGGGAGTAAGAAAGTGAAGTTTGCTGGCCTCTAAATTGTGACAGACGCCTATCAAGTGGATTTATAAACGTGGCGAGGAAGAAGAAAGATTGCGTGTTTACTCTCAAAATTTCCTGGGATATACTCGCAATAATTGGCTCGATGGATGGTTGCTTCCTGAGCAAACATGCTATAGGTGGTTTAAACAACATAATGTGTGTTTACAGAAGAGATGTAATGGTGTTAATTTGGCCTAACTGACTCTAAAACAACAGCCAAGTCAGTAAAACAAACAAATCTCCTTAGCTGCCCTGCCTTTAGGGGGATTCAAAACATAATTCAAACTCAAATAAATATTGTAGAACATTTGCCACTATCATATGCATCTGAGGTAGAAGTAACTGCTAGAGTTTCTTTAATATGATCTTATTAGTTAAGTGTTCATCTTTGCTATCTTCCAACATTCCTATAACAAGTTATCACAATAATTGTGCTAAATTACATGTGTGAGTAGTTCCTGTCCATAATATTTCCTGGCAGTTTATAAGACAAAGAGGTTTACACATGGTGGGTAAGGAGGTGACCCTCTTATGTTATTCTTTCCCCCTTTTGGACTCAAGTATGACCCCTATACTTCCATGTGTTCTTCAGGTTAGCATGGATGTTAAACAATACATCCACTTGAAGGCAAAGTCAAACGTTGCCCCAAAGATGATGAAGAAGAGGGTCAGTGTGCATCATGACATGGACAGGGAATTCTTTTCCAATGCTTTCAGATTTTTAAAACTTCTTTGTCTTGTCCCGTGGTTATGTTCATACTGGAATTTAGTTAAATCAGCTAATCTTTTCTCAGTAACTGATCATACATATAAGTTTTATTTATTCAAGTTAACTGAACTTAAACTGTCTAGAATTTATTTTAAGAGTCTTTTGACTTGAAATGATGAGTTGAATGAATGTGCTGTTTAAAGCTCAATCAACTCATGAAGTTTGGAGAGTTGTTCGTCTTAGTATCTTAAGTTTTCTCAAGTACAACTGAATTAACATAAAGTTTATTTAAACAGAAAATTTTGTTCGCTTGAATCACTACAAAGTTACGTCAACTTGTCTTTTCAAATCCAGTCAGCTTAAAATTTTAAGGCTGCCTGGCACAGCAACTTTTGTTTTTAAGTTAAAACAAACAGTTTATATTTAACAGTTTATGGTGGTACAGCACAGTTTCGTCAGTGTCTATATGCTTTCAGAAAATGTGCATAAACATGGATAAAGTGAATGCAGAGTGCGGACAGAAGGCTCCGTCCGTATCCGTATGCATCTCAAACGTGAAGCATGAATGAGCCTTAACTCGCTTCTCGTCACTGTTTTCTTTTCTGCCTTTATCTCCCTTTTCCTCCTCTCTTCCTCACTCATACATGCACTCAACCTCACCTTTACTACACATTGCACCGTACATTCAACTATACACACACATACACACACACAGACACTGTCCAATCATCCACTCCACATGTGGTGAGCAACTTTCTAAAAGCCATAAATCCTGGGGTGAAGAAATATTCCATTTCTACGGCCCCTTGCTGTGTTCCGTCCCCTGGCCCGGGCTCTGCCATGCCATATCACAATCAATTCCATAAGCTGAACTGGGGTGTAAGGTGCTGTATGAAGGTCAGACAACCCACTTTGACTGCCATCTGAGCGTGAAGCACTTACCCTCCACACCATGTCCAAACTAGCTGCCAAGCGAAACCTTAATATACCACCTTCCAGCGCTGCAACTCTCCCCTCGGGTTCACTCCAACACAGGTCTTTGAATGCCAAATACTGAGAGCGGATACATTTACGTATTGATTTTTATTTTGTGTATCATTAAATTTGACCTTTTTAGTGCCAAACAATTACAGGATCCAGCAGAATTTTTATTCATCAGGGTGAGAGCGCCTTACACCACGGCAGACTAATGAAATGATTTTAGGTGGGTTAGCAGCTGCTTAAGGCAGGGTGACCCACCCCATTTATTCAATCGTAGGGGAAACTATGGGATACATTATTGCCTTTAGATGAGGAATTAATGTACAAAAGACATTGTTGAATAATAAATGACTGGAAAATTACATTTTATTGCAGGTTTTCAAACTTTTTATGTAGCTGTGGTCAAGGGGGAAAACTCAGATCAGAAACGTGCAATTTTAAACAGCTGATTACAGTGTTTGGCGAAAGGTCACTATTGGTCTGATACATACATATTTTTTACCCTTTATTTTCATCATCCCTCCTCATTTTGCTGTCTTACCCCCATATATATCTTATTTATTTCTCTTTTGCCGCCTCGACCCATCTGTCCTACCTACGCTCTTAGAAATAAGGGTTCCAAAAGGGTTCTTTATGAAGGGCTGAGATTCTACCCAGAACTATTTGCCTCCAAAGAACCCTTTTTTTTGGTGGGTTCCTGTTTGCACCCTCAGAAGTTGGAAAAGATTTTGGATACAACACCCAGAGAGGGTTCTGGGTGGAACCACTACACCATAGAAGGGTCCTCTATGGAGCCTCTCATAGGGGGTTCTGTGCTCTTAGAAATAAGGGTTCCAAAAAGGTTCTTCCTGAAGGGCTGAGGCTCTACCTAGAATCACTTGCTTCTGAAGAGCTGTTTCTTGAAGAAAGGGTTTGTCAAGGGTTCTTTGTAAAACCTTTTCATTCACAACACCCTTTTTGGAAGGAAGAGTTTCTCAAAGATTAGATGAAATCTTTTGAATATAAAAAGGTTCTTTCAAACTTCTTCAGGGTGAAACCTTTCACACATGGTTCTAGATTTAACCCTTTATGTTGGGTTCCAGTCTCTGATGTGTCTTTTCCACCAAATAAGCTCTGGTTCTTGAAGTGGTTCCATTCAAGACTCCTGGAACTTTGGTGCTATCTATCAAATCAGCCCATGTGTCCAACATTGTTGAGCACAACCATTGTAATCAAAGATGTCATCAACTGAGGGTGTTGCACAGTGCACAACAACCTGCAGAATATGACACGCCCACTTTGGTTCCCAAGGAAAACCCACTTTTTGTTCCAGCTGGGAACCAACTTTTCAGGTTCTAAGCCAGTTAGTGTAAATGCTCCGAACGGTTGAAAATTAGGTGCTTGAATCAGAACAGGGCCAGCTCCATGTTGGTGGAAAAGGCCCGTGAGAGAGTTTCAAATGGAACCTTTATTTTATGAGGAACCAAAATGGGCAAGCTGAAGAACTCTTCTAGGTGGCACCGTTATTTCTAAGAGTGAACCTGTCTTTTCCAGCCTGGTTACCCTGCAAAGCACAAC
This sequence comes from Lutjanus campechanus, assembly GCA_027495735.1. Lineage (NCBI taxonomy): Eukaryota > Metazoa > Chordata > Actinopteri > Lutjaniformes > Lutjanidae > Lutjanus > Lutjanus campechanus. The sequence continues at coordinate 17,523 of JAJHUR010103739.1, forward strand.
TGTATGTGACAGAGAGAAGCACTGTTTACCTCCATGTTCTTGATTAAACCGGCCCACAGAGAAAGAGAGTATTTTATTTAATGAGCGTGACGAACGCAAAGGTGTTCTCGTAAATCATCACATGGTTTACAAACTCAATAAGTAAGGGCTTCCTGCCTCAGCCAGGCAGGCCAGCGCACACCTAAATTATTAACGAAGCTGGGGGCCCCCAGAGGCACAACTTTGATGATGTTATAAACAGGGGAGAGGACAAGGTGCCTTCTCAGCAAAAGATTACAGGACCTCCCACCTCCCCCTCCAAATCCCAGACCCCCACGCACTCGCTCCTAATTACCCACCTACAATGGTGAGAGGGAGAGATAGAGACGGAGGGGGGGAAGCATCTAAATAAACTTGACACATTCCTTCCCTCCATGTAAACTAATCGAGACTGTACAGCGCGCTGGTGCTTGTGCATGCATGTGGGCAACCCAAGTCAAACTTTCTGCACTCACATTAAGGAATAAAAATTGCATCTGCGTTATTTTTTTTCACAGATCTGTATATATTTGTAAATCATGAATATGCTAATGATGAGTGCGTTCATGCAAATTGCAGTCAGGGCACCCAAGATGATCGCACCGAGTTCCTCCGCCAGAATTTTTTTTTATTTTTCACCCTCCTCGTAGGATAAATTTGTCTCTGGGCAATACTCTCATTTTTTAAATCCAAATTCATCAAGCTTTGATAATAGCTGATGCAGCGTTTCATTGGGTTAGGTGGGGGAGAATGGTGGAAGAGGATAGGGAGAGGTGTAGATAGGGAGGGAGGGGGAAACTGTTGGTCAGGAAATAAGCTGACCAAGTTGAGGTAATGAAATAATGTGAGAGAAGCTGGCAGACTTTACTGTACATGAGAGATAGTGATAGAAATGGAGAGAGAGCAGAGAGGGAAGCAATAAAAAGCAGAAAGAGAAATTAAAAATAGGAGACTTTCGCAAAAAATCAAACCAACATGTTAAGACACCTGATGCACACATTGATATCCAAACTGTGGTTGTTTATTTGTACCAGAATGTTCCAGAAATCCCATCAGAAAGGACAAACGTGTTTAAAATGATGTAATAATCTGGTCTGCAACCAATATTTTCTTGTATTAACCTCCTAAAAAAAGACTGCCATCTTTGTAGGCCCAGTTGCATCATAATGTTAGTAAACTCAAAATCGAGCAGCAAAGTCTCTGGTGAGAATGGGATAAAGAGGTATGATTTCCCCAGTGCAAATATGCTCCAAATTAAAAACCAAAAAGACGTCCCCAGCGTCTTCGCTCTAAATCTGACAGCCAGTCAGATGAATTTGTCATTGAGCAGATAATAACGTAGTGATTTCAGTATGACTATTGGCCGTAATAAGGTCCCACATAATGCTCATTTTTGTGAAAAGATCTATTTCTGCTCTGCTGGTTAGTTAGAGTGACAGTAAAGCGGTGAGGAAGAGTAAAAAGATCAAATGGGGATAGATGGCTCAAGGATCAAGTTGCACCAAAACCCATTTGTGTATCCTCAAATCTGTAGTGTATTTAGCTTTCCTGCTGCTTCACTAAAGAAATGGGAGAGGGATCACCAATGGTTCTCTTTACTGAGTGGCCAAATGGCAGTGTAAGATGCATGCTGTATCACTTCAATTGGTGACAGTCAGCTGCTCTTAGTGATGTCACTTCCTTAATGACATTCAACACGGGGGACAAAAACTTTAAAACATAGTGGCAAAATACAGCTGGGGTCAAGAAATGTAACAGCCACGTCACACACTTACAAAAAGTAGCATTTTCAGGAGGCATGATGGGAAATGTTGGGTGCTGCTACATTATTTAAGCATGAAGCCTCGTTTTGATCAAGCGGCGACCTCCAGGCCAATGTGGGAGTGACAAAGACTGCAGTTCCTCGAATGAGCACTTGAAAAAATGTAACACAACAACAATGTTACACAACATTGTGTATTTACAACGTGTGTGCCATCATCCTGCACAATTATCCCTATGTATCCATATATCACATGTCCATATAGCCATGTATTTTTCCACATATCTGTACAAGTGAAAGGTTTGTAGTCTGTGTCTAGTTTTTCAAATCTATATTTTTTTTATATTTTTATCCCTATATCTTTATTCTGTTCATCACCAACTTCTTGCTCCAGCTGTATTTTTTGAGCTGTATAAGATGTGAATTTCCCTTTTGTGGGATAAAGAGAGTTTATCTTATCTTATCTTATCTTATCTTATCTTATCTTATCTTATCTTATCTTA
>JAJHUR010103741.1:0-11247 GCA_027495735.1 Lutjanus campechanus
TATTTTATTTCTAGTAGACAAAGTAGTTCCTACATGAAACTGCTCACAACGGGTCATTGTTTTTGGAAGAAGACTCCGGTTTAGAATTTTTCAAACACATTTCTCACCAAGGGGGAGATGTTAGTTGCATGACAGGTTCTCTGTGATTCTCACAAAAGGAAAGGAGTACTTCCCGATAAAAACTTCCCGGTGTAAACACACAATAAATCATGATAGTATTGCTATAAATGACTTGGTTTGCTGATTTGACTCCTTAAAATGCTGCAATCCAGAAAGAGCAAAAGATCTGGCTTTGTTCTTCTGGGTTCAAGTCCAGTTTAAGTTTTGTTAAAACAGTTCTTTTAGAGAATCTATTTAAAGGTAAAAAAAAAAAAAGGATTTACAGGGCATTATTGGCAGAATATGGCAGAAATGCAACATGATATTCCTGAGTATGTTTTCATAAGTGTATAATCACCTGAAAATAAGAATCATTGTGCCACAGTAGCCCAAAACAGACAAACCAAACACCGGCTCTGGATTCAGGCTTTCACATTTTTTGCGAGTTTCACCGCCCCCGTATATTCTCCTGCGTGTTTTGAAGTGGAGGGTGTGCAAAGTGTCTGTGATTTGAAAGCTGTGGGCCACTAAATCCTACACACCGGTCCTTTAAAGCGTTTTCTAAATAAAAAAAATCAGACACATGACCTTCGAGTAACTGGGAGCCGGTTCCCTTTGTGTTTTATTATTGTGTGTGAGTCATGTAGATGGAAACAAGATTTCTTCTGGACGGTGCTCGTGCATGTCCTGACTCGTCTGACTGACCGTCTCATTTTAGACTCTCAGATGTGTCACAGTGTTTATGTGTGTGTGTCGGCATCTGTGTATGTGGTGATGTAGCCGCACATATGCTGTATTTACTATGGAGTATGTATTCAAATTCTGTATTTATATGTGTGTGTGTTGTTTCTCCTCTAAGAGACAGGTGTGTGTGTGTGTGTGTGTGTTAGAGTGACCAGTCCTGACTGTCAGTGATGCTGTTAAAGCCATTTTGCGGGGCTGAGTGCAGGTGAAAACGATGAGAGTTTCAGGTTACAGCACAGCCCGGCTGTTGAATTTAGTGTCTCCGTCCGCAGCTCATTTACAGCTGAGGTGATGAGCGGAAGTATTTGGTTAGTGGTGCACCTGCAGGAACTTTCCCAAGACTGTGTATAAATACACAGGCTTAAAATGGAATCGCAAACTTGGAGGCTGAACTGTAAATAAAAAGAAATGCGGTTGGGTGGCTGAACTTTCGTGACAAAGTCGACATGGACATTTTTAAAAGAGCAGAGCTGGTGAAAAGGATTTGCATGGCACATTCCTCTGTAAGTGTTACCCTGAATGTTGATGATTGTGTTTGGCTTGTTTGTTCTAGTTGATTAGTTCTAATCAGAGTTTAGTAAAAATTAAAATGAGTAAACATTTTGGCAATATTGTTTACAAATCTTTCATGTCAATATAGCATATTAAATTGAAAATGAATTTAATTTTAAGAGTTTAATCAATATGAAAATGCTTGCTTGCCCAAATGAAAATAAAGGACTGACTGACTGACTGAATGAATGAATGCAATGTTGTGCTTTCAGAACAAAGAGGGAGGGAAACTCTTAACCTTCGGCTGGTCTGTATTCCTTAACAAAATGTTACGCTGTTTGCTTGCTAGCTAAAAAGTTACCAAACTTAATGTTGTTTGCTAGCTTGCTAAAAAATGAACAAAACATGATATAATTTGCTGTCTAACTAAAATGTTAACAAAACATTACATCGTTTGCTAGCTAGCTAAAAACTAACCGATATGTTACAAAACTTAGTTAGCCTATTTATAATGGTTCAGCAGAGAAAAACTTGGCTGAATTAATGGAGCAATATTGTCAAATAATAAATGATTGAAAATGGACCACGGCGCAGTAAAGTCTACCTGGCAGTTGTTCAATTCATCTCAAAAGGAGGCCATTTTAAAAGTTAAACCTGAGTCAGTGTAAATTTAAGGTTAATACTGGATCACATTTCAAATCAGAGTTTAAAATTTAGACTAAAATCTAAACTGAGGTTTAAAGAGTTGTTTGGTTCAACATCATTTACAGTTAAATCATCAGATTTAAATATTAATCCTTGGTGGTACAACCTCCCTGATTCTTAATGGAGATTGAACCTGTGGCTTTTAGTGCTTTATAATAACATTGATAAATAAGGAGAAATACATATTGCTAAATTACTCTCAACAAATTTAATTCATTTAGAATCAGATCTGCAGAATTAATAAAATTTTCTCCAGGTTAAAAACAAGTTTGTTTTGCTGGATTTTTAAAATTTGGTTCATTTAAGCTTGTTGTGGCTCTTTACCAGTAAATAGGATATATTGAGGAGTAGATTATTTAGCGTTCTGAATTTGTTTCTACACAAAACCGAGTCCGTTCCTTGTTATCCTAAACACAGATGTTGGTTACGAATGAAGAAAAATGAAGCTTCATCTCTGTCTGCTCAGGTTTCCAAGTGTAATGGAACTGCTGGCTTTCAACCCTCAACATCCGTCTCCTCATACCCATAAAGCCTGGTGTTATAAGGTCATTTCCTGTAGTTGATTAGGAATTCTCACTTCTAACAAATCTCTCTACAGTGAGCTTGGAGAGAAACAGACAACTGCATTTTCAGGCATCATTCATCTGGTGCCGTTTGAGTTTAAATAGCAGCGTTCTCACCTGGCAAAACAAACCTAATCTAAAGCTGCTCTGATAAACGTTTCATATTAACAATATATCACATGACTACAAAGATTTAGCAGAAAAGCTCTGATAAACCCACTGTACCGTTCCAGCCCAGGACTAAACAAACATATACTGTAGACAAAGTTAGTGGTGAACACAGTGGTGGAACATTTAGCACATTTCCCTCAGGAGTTGGTGGACAGCAATAAAGAGGAGAAACACATCTCTAAATAAAAGCTAATGTAGGTCTGTATCTATTTAATGTATAAACTAAAAAGTATGCCTTATCAACTCTATAAGGTGATATGTTAGTGTTGGATTTACAGTTTGTAACACTGCCCCGAAGTGGCCAAAAAATCAGTTGATGGAGCTCGAAGGAGATTTGCTCCAGAACTTTAAAGGTGTAATATGTAAGAATTGGCCACCTGATGAATTTATACTTCAAGCTATTCAGGGGCAGCATATCAACAGAGTAACAGTTACCTGCTGCTAACTGTAGCTGCTGTTGGCTGGGCTGGACTCAGAGCTCAGAGTGTCATGCCTAAATCCCACCAGGCGTGGCTGCGTAGCGTTACGTCTGCACCACGTCAGCCGGAGCTGATCGCAGCCATTCTACACAATGTTTGTGATTCCACCAGCAACGCCTCCGTGTGTCCCAGAAGCTGCTTTCCGCTCTGCTCCGCTTCAAATACACGGCGAGTCTATTTTTGAGGGATGCCACAGCAATTAGCACAGAGCAGATCAAACGGGCAGGAAGTCAGACACAGAAAAGGCATGGTTAATTTTCAAAATAAAAGACCCTGTGCAGATTCATGATCATAAAGACAGACAGAAAAGAAACAATTTAACCATGTAGCCTGCTTATCCATGGTAGAGGCACAAAGAGCAAGTAAAGAGGACAACAACAACAAAAATCTGAACAAGTAAACATAACCAGGTGGGCAAAATGCTTAATTTCTGTCATGTTTCTGAAACGCTGCTGTTGGAGCTTGCAGCCGTGCAGATGACAGATCAGAACCGTGGAGCTCTGTGATTGACGGAGGCGAGTTTGACGACAGGGAATACAGTACTCAGGTGAATTAAAGCAGCTCTGACCAGTACTCTGACTCCGGGGATAATGAAAACAGGCAGGTGTGGAGAGGAGAAGAGCAAGAATAGTTGGGCATTGGCAGCGGGGGGACCATCACCTCTTGAGGGACAAAACACAAAGACAACTTTGACATAACGTCAGAGCTGTTATTTTCCCTCACATTCTGTTGATAATTTTTTGTTAATTTGTGTATTTCTAAGTGATATATTGATCCTTTAATAAACTGCTCCATGACGCAGGTGTGAACACTCCTCTGGTGTCCTTGAACACAACACTGAACCCCTGACTCAAATCAAATCAAAACTTTAACATGAGCCATACATAGATACTGATACTGGCACCTTGGCTGAACGATACTTTTTTAGATACCAATGTTATAAATCCATTTTAACAAAAAGAAAATCACATTACATGTCTCTCTTGAAAGGAGGAAGCTGTTCAAAGACCTGGGAGCAGCTGGAGAAACTGATTTCACTCTGAGAACTCTACTTAATCTGGACAGAATGAAGAAACTGATGGAAGATCAGTATAGTTCTTCAATAGTAGGGTGACTGAAGCAATTCCAATTCCCAATTTCCAATTTCAATACTGTTATATGGACTACCACACCATCTAGAGACAGACAAATAAAATATACAACTGATTTAGGGAAATTTAAAGATTGCAAAATAGTACCAGTATTTTAATTAAGTGACATAAATGTATTAATTGCATTTGTGCAGATGTTTGTGTAATCTACAGCTGTATATCCGTCACATCTGTCTGCAGAGGAGGACAAACCTTGGTTCTACTCCTGCTGTAGATACTTTTTGCAGGTGCAGCCCGCCTCGGGGACGCGCAGGACCGCGCGCTCCGGCCTCGCTCGGTACCTCCCACTTCTGCAGCTTGTTTAAGTGCTCGCCTCCTCCACTTCAATGAGCGCTATTGTTGAAAAGTCTGTGCGCTCTGAACGAACGCCGGCGAGTCTCTCTCTCTCCAAACTCTGACAGACTCACGGAGCGGAGTGAGCGCGCTGCAGTGAGACACCTTCAGGTTGGAAATCCGTGCGGACTCGAACTCTGCAGGGGAAAAAAAACTTTTTGGACAGTTTTTGTATTTTTTCGCTTTGCACAGAGAGACACGCTGCTGACAAAGTGGATAAAAAAGTTTGGAGAAGTTGAAGCTGCTGCTGGAGCGCATTCCCGCGGACTGTGGATTACTTTACCAAGGTAAGATCTCCTGCGCTCCTCTTACACCGACTTTAATGCAGAAGTGCATTTTTTTGTGCACAATCTGAATGACTGAATAGAACAATAACTCCGTGAGATGAGTTTTTGCTGCCTTTTTTTTCTATCAGAGAAAACCCTCCTCGTGTTCCAGGTCTGTTCAGATGCTGTGTTATCGATTAAAACCTCTCAGTTAATCCGTTTTTTTCTGTAAACTTTGACACTCTGAGAGGCTGTGATAATCGATCCGGCCTCACCTTCTTTGGCTCACATGTGAAAGCTTCCCTTGTGGTCGCCGGTGACTCGCATTCCTCTCCCCGGCGCACGGGTCTCTATCTCGGGTCAGGATCTGCCGGTCAGACGCGCTCAGAGGTACGCACGGACAGAGAGACACTGAGAGGAGTGTTTCCCGCAGAGAGACGTGGAAACAGGATTAACTCTTATCGCTGTCGTCGCTCCAGACCGTGTTTGTGTCCAATGTATCGGATTAGGGGTCGTTATCTGGCCCTGCATGGTTTCTCTCACTCCTGGCTGTTTGTTTTCACCTCAGATGAGAAACTTTAATCTGCGTGATTGGCTGCTGATCCCCAGAGACAAATCAAGATGTTCCCACTGGGACATAAAGTGGCTTTAATGTGGAGACTTTATGGTGCACTGTATATATGCTCAGGTGTTTAATTTATGCTCTAGATGTCATTGATGTGGGTGAACTTAAATGTAAAACTTTATTTTTGGAGCTTGAAGAAATAGTTGATTAGCCAAGTGAGAGAAAATCAATGCACAAACATTTTGCAAATCGATTTTTTTAAGCAGAAAGGTCGAACATCTTCTGTTTCCAGCTTCTAATGCATGAGGAATTTCTTGCCTTTGTTGAGCAGTTGTAAATTGAATCAGGGCTGCAGAATTACACAAAATATTATCAAACTCGTAATAAATTTGCAGAAGCTGCAATTTTCTTTTTGCTGAGGGAAAAAAAAAAGTGTGACAAAGATGCCCTGGTCTACAAATCCTGCTCTCCAGATGTGAGAAAACATGTTTGTTTGGTAGACACCCCAACAAAAATGTCACATCATCATGTTGTTGTTGTTTTTTACAGTGAAAATGAAAATTGCAACACAAAAATGATCATAATCTAATCTAATCATCTGTCAAAATAATCTCAGTATGACTTGTGGTCAATCAAAGCGCCTGCAAATGTCACACTGTCACATTATCTTGGGAAAAACACAACTTTAGTTTTCACTTTGCAATCATTAGGTTTCATTAGACCATTAATTTTTAAATTAATTTTTAAAGAAAACGTGTCAAAGTTTTCTGATTTGAGCGTCTCAGATGTCAATATTTTCTGGTTTTGTAAGTTCTCTGTGCAGTAAACTGAATATCGCTCTGAAAGTAACTTTTACAGCAGAAGCAAACTCTAAATTGACTGTGATTGCTGCTGATATCATGAAACAATTAAATGATTCATTAGATTTTGATCATTATGAGGTTTTAATCAAGAATGAAATGGCAGATATTTGGCAGTTTCAGCAAATCAAATGTGAGGAAAAGTTGCTTATCTGGTTTTTAAATTAATTGGACAAAACAAGGAAAACTGAAGATGTCGCTGGGCTCTGGGAGGTTGTGATGAGCATTTTTCACAGTTTTCTGTCATTCTAAAGAATGAGCAATTGATTGATTAGTCTGAAAAATACTTGAGAGAGTAATTTTTAATGAAAATACGTGTCATGAAAATGAGCTTCGTCTGTAGCTGTGACATTTTCATGTGCACATGCAGCCTTTGTTCAGAGATATGATCTTTTATTGTTGAGGACAGTGGTGATTTGTGTAGTTATTAAGAAAAGAAAATCATATTTCAGATGACATTATATGTAGAAAAGAAGATTAAAAACACACCTAAGTGATCCTACATTACACATTAGTAATACATGAGCAGTATGTTTTCTAATGTGCAGCTGAGCTGAGCAGAGAAACAGTGATGTGCCAACCATGAGCTGCCGTCTTTGCTCATTGAAACTTGCTCCACGAGGAGTTTGAGTACAATAACAGCCCTCCAGATTAATATTGGTCGCTGAGCAGGCAGAAAAACAAACCCAGCGTGGAGTATGAGTATGGGAAAAGCAAAGAAAGGTGGAGTAAAGAGGGATGGACCACAGTAGGTACCGGGAGAGAGCGAGAGCAAAGCAAACATTCCTGACTCGGTGTCTCAGCAATTTAATTAAGGTTTTTGTGAGATGCTGCAGCGAGCACCTCGAGGTGAAGGCTTAACCCTGCCTCCCCCCCGTTTCCAGCTTGGACTAATCCCAAGGGTCAGCTAATAAGTGTTCGGGTCATACCACCATGACAACTAAATAGAGGCAAACCCGGAGGAAAGCTCCCCAATCAGGGAGTTAATAACCCCATGAAGGAAGTTAAGAGGTACAAGGTGAAGAGGATGGACTGTAGTGTGTGTGTGTGTGTGTGTGTGTGTGTGTGTGTAGTTGAGATTTCAGTTGTTATCAGCCACACCAACTTAAAGCCCCTCCTCTTAGTGGGGTTTAAGTGTGCCCTGTGGTGCTCTGATGCACACACACGCACACACACGCACACACACCCTCCCTCTGGGTCACATTTCGGTCACTGTACCGCTGGTTGTGTGGATGTTTACAGGAAAATAAAGTCAATGACACAACTGTTGTTATTTTCTGACACTTTTTTTCCCTCTCCCTGCAACATGTTGCTATTTTAAACTCTCTCTACTTTTAAAGGACTGTTGACAAAGTTTTTCTGTCTCCCTCCCTGCTGTGCAGCTCTGGTCCTGGACCGTCTGTGTTTGACATGTGCACATGTGACGTTTTTACCGCTGCAGAGAGGCTCGTTTCCAGCCTCACCCTTCTGCTCTCTTGTTATGGTTTGTGTTCAATCTGTTTTCCATCTCGGGGGTTTTTCTGCTGTTAGCTTAATATTTTCTCCGGATTTCTCTTTTTATGTGGAAAACAGAGTGTCACACTCGTTCTCACTTAAATCCCTGCAATAACCGATCCCATTACCAGGCACAACATTGATTTTTCTACATTCACATGACATCGTTTTTCAGTGTCGAATGCAAATGTTTTTAAAATATGTCTTTCTACAGTTTGCACATGGCAGCAATGTGGTAAAAGTCAGGGAAAGATCATGGATATGGACAATGTATCTGGTTTTAACATGTATCTGGGGTCATCTGATCATAAATGGACAGCTGTGAGTATGTCAGTTCACACCTGGCATTAGACTACATGAGTGACCACTTGGCAAACAGACACACACATCATTTTTCTTGGTAAAGACCAAATGTCTTGTTGTTTTTAACCTGAATTTGATTAATTTACTATTGATCAGACCACAAATGAGACAAGAATTAGGTTGGGAAAAATGATAGATGTTGTCAGAGTGGAGCATTTCTCTGATAGTTGTAGAAAAACACAACTTTAAAACTTTATTTGGCTGATTTTTAGTGAAACTGGATCAAGTTTTGTGGAGGAAATATCTTGTTTTTCCGACTGAGTTTCCTGATGGACAGACAGATTTTCGGCTAACTTCTAACTGTTACCAACTGTAGCTGCCGTTAGCTAGTTAGCTCAGTTAGCCGTGGAGCTAACCATCATGTTAGCTTAAAAGCTTAAATAAAACGTTATTAAACCTCCTCCTCCTGGCGTCCAACACCCCGGTGTTTTGAGTTCGGACCAGTCCAGGCAGCTACTAAAGGACCGCTAGTTGCACGGATGTTGGATTGTAAACAGGGCGCGAATTCCAGGCTCTGTTATTAACGTCAGACAAACCACGCGCTCATCCATCCCTACTTTATGCTTCTCTAAAGGTCACATTACTTCCTGCATTGGCATTAGATGTTAATCGGGTCTGAATAATGTGCTAATATGAATGTAATTCCTAAAGACAGTGGGTGAGATTTTATCAGATTTTTATCATGATTTCCTCTCCTTTATTGCCTTTTTTTCTCCCTATCTTTCTCAGTGTGTTTTCTTCCAAATGTTGCTCAAACCTTTAGCAACTTGCCAAAAAATAAGGCTGTCAGCGTTTCCATCAGCTGTTTTGTGATTACCGTGAAGAGGGAGCAATAACATCATGTAATCAAAAGGAGCACGGCTAAGTCGTCACTAATCCACTCTAATTGAAAGTAGAGGCATGTATCAGAGGACGGTAAAATGGAAATAAACAAGAACAAGATGCAGAAGCTGGTTCGACATTATTTAAAGCCGCTGTGTGCAGAGTTTGTTCGTGTGGAGAATTTCTTGCTTTGGCGCCGCGCGGTGGCAGCATCAAGCATGACACTGTAGTAGACAGACACCATTTTTCAACTTCACTTACGCTTGGAAACATTTGCTTTTCATTTCTGCTGTTTCCGGCGGTTAGTTTTTACGCACAGAGTCAAACTGCACATAAAAAACAAGTGGAAGAAATCTCGGTCTCTCCCTCCCCTCGCCGCTGTGCAGATGCAAGCCGCAGGTGGGGTGGGCCGAGCAGCTTGTCAGCTCATTTGGGAGCGTTTAAGGAAGCGGGGACCACGCAGATGGAGCGGACGTCCAGCATCAAGCCTCCTGACTGTTGATAAATCATTCCGCTCAGTTCAGTCATTACGCCGCTCAGGGCTGATTTCCTCCTCGTGAACAGGCCTACCTGGAGCTCTGCGACCATACTGAAGCCATTTACAGTAACGAGCTGCTCTGGTGCACGCTGACGATGGTTTGTTTCCCTGGACGGTTGCTCCATTTTTCCTCAAGCGTTTGGCAAATGCATTTTTCCAAATTATCCAGTATAACTAACCTCTTTTTTAGATGTGCAAATATGGACACTTTCCTCAGTGATTCATCTCCTGGTGAGACCCCATGGTGACATCTTTGAGTTGTTTGTTTTCTCCAACCAGCACTCTAAAGCCCAAAGACAGTCAATTTGCAATGATATAAAGGAGGCTTTGGTGATATGACGGTATAAACTGTGCAATGGTTGATCTGCCTTGGTAGAGATTTGGCAATAACATTTCCAAAGCAGGAGCTATCCATTAGCGTCTCTAATAAATATTCAGGGTAGGGCTGTGACTAATGATTGCTTACAGTAATGGTTCCCAAACTGAAGGATGGGGCCCCCTGAGGGGGGCGCAGAGCCACTGCAGGGGGGGCGTGGATGACCACAGGAGAAATGTAGAGTGAAACAAAGTAAAATTAATGTGATTTATGTGGAGGAAATAAACTAACAGGAGTTTACTAACCATTATTTCACTAATATTCAACTAGAATCCTTGTTTTATCAGTCGCATCCTCAATTATTGTTAATGATCAATAATTATTGTGAGGTGGGGGGGTTGTGAACTTTTTTCAGCTTCTGAAGGGGGGCATGCCAGAAAAAGTTTTGGATTAATCTGATCAATTAACTGATTAATTGTTTAGTCTATAAAATGTCAAAAAAATAATAAAAAAGTAAATCCAGAGCGTCTTAAAATAGCTTCTTTTGTCCAACCAGCCGTCCAAAACCCAAAGACTGTGCACTTACTGTCATAAATGGCAAAGACAGGCAGCAAATCCTCACATTAAAGAAGCTGCAACCAGCACGTTTGTGATTTGCACTTGAAAAATGACTGGAACAATTAATCGATTATCAAAACAGTTTGCCGCTAATTTTAGGCTAAGTAGCAAATCGGGGCTGGATTCTCATGTGATCGCAGAAAAAACAGCTGCTTGTTTGAGTTTTGCTGAAGCTGAAGCTACAGAGAGCGAGCGGCTGCGGGGGCATGAGGCTCCCAATCAATCAACCCAAGAACAAAGAAAATGATCAGATGTGATGAAGTACGGTGTGGTACTTTTAAACCCTTTCTTGATTGAATTTACAGAGCAACACTGTATCGTGATATATATCGTTAATGTGAGAAGAATTTTTATTGATAAATGACTCGAATGTCTCATTAGTTTATCATTGAAATTCAAGTAACTGACTTTAGCAGTAGAGGTGTCACTTTAAGTATGCTGTACTGATTGTTTTTAAGGAGTTGAATTTAAATGTATTTATTAGCCGCTTACAGCAAACTGCATCAATATTTGTCAAACTCTTTTAAACCCGTTTAAACACGAACTCGCTGATGCCATTATTATTTAAACGACGGCAGTTAGTGCTGAGATTTTGTTAACTTTGGTTTCTGTTTTCAGCGACATAAAAAGACTCACATTACACCTTTACAAGGTTCCTTGACACCAGA
>JAJHUR010103751.1:0-10081 GCA_027495735.1 Lutjanus campechanus
CCTTCTGAATTCAAGTGTCTCTGTTTCACCCAAACGGTGTTTGTTTGTTTTTCCACTGTTCAAACAATCACCAACTCTGGTTTGGTTGAAATAAACCCTTAGTTTACAGAGCTAGATGTAAAAATATTCTGGCTCCCCGCTGCCTCTCTGATGCCTGACCTCCCTTTCTCTCCTCTCCCACGTGACGCCTCTCCTGAACCCGCCATGTCTTTGTCGTTCCCGGAATCAGAGTCCTGGACGAAGCCGCTGTAAATCACTTCAGTTCAGTACTCCTTGTATTCAAACTGGCCTCCGTCTGTCTCTGAGACTGTGTTCACTGCCAGGCTGGCCGCCCGCCCGGTCCCAGTTCTGGTGCCCATTACAGGTCCCCCTGCCAGCATTTTAAGAAACTTTTCTAAGATTACTGGGACTGTCACTTTTCACATGTCTAGTGAAGAGTGAAAAAAGGCTTTTAAATTATGGAGTGATTGAAGCAAACCTCGTGTCATTTCATGTCATTTTTTTTTTTGTATTTTGAAGGCAACACAATCTTAAAACTAAGACGAAATGTTGAGCAATGGGCAGTTATGGGCGATTAAAGATGCAGGGGCTTTCTGCAAAGCAGGAAAAAAAACGCATGTTAAACTTATTTAACTCAGTATATCAAACAAAGGACGACAATATTGTTAATATTGTTGCCCTGAACCTATTTGTCAGGTGGTAGAGCTTGCAGCCCATGTACAAGAGGCTGAATCCTAAGCAGCAGCTGTGGGTTTGATTCCAGACTGCGTGTCTTCTCTTCCCCATGTCCTGTCTATCTACCAGCTGTCCTGTTAATTAGAGTCTAAAAGCCCCAAAAAATAATATTTAAAAGAAAAAAAAGGACCTATGAGTCACTGGCAGAGCCCCACCTGGAAGGTGGCCATGTGGATAACTTGTGTATATGAGTCGAGGCCAGTTTTCAAGGTTTTTAAAGTTACTTTATGAGGAAGTTCTGATTTTTTTCCACTAAAAGCAGATACAGCACACTGCACATTTAATATAGATATAGTCTGACGTTGAATTTGGACAAAGAATATTCAACAAAATAACTATAAGCCTAATGCAATTTGACCACAAGGCAGTAACAAAAATGCCTTTTGTCAACGCAGCCACAATTAATAACAAAACAATACATCCAAAATGCAACAACAACAAGAACAAGTGCATTTATTCCAGATGCAGATATAACCTGATAACTGTGGATTGATTGGTAATAATGTTTCAGATGAAATTGACTTTCACATCATCAGAAATTAAATAATATCCACAGTGGAGCCACAACAAGAAGTGCATTTACTCCTGCATACATGATATAAAATGAGCTGGCTGGTTATTAACTTTAATATAGCTTATTTAAAGATAAAAAATACTAAAATTCTTGAAGGGGCGTAACTGGGGCTACAAGAATTTGTGATGTGGCTATAGCAGCACTTAGACCCAGTGTAGCCCTGATGTGCGTCTGGCAGGTTTGTTCACACAGGCGCAGAAAAGTGCTTTATGACATTAGGGGTAGTTAAGTGACTTTACGCTCGCCGTAACAGTAACTGAAAGTCCATCTGGTGCGTTCAGCAGATTGGCAGTTATGTTTAACGTGTCTCTCGACCCCCTAAAACTGTTGTGTACAGCCTGTGATCCTGCAGTGATATTCTGTTCAGCTATTTGATTGATTTTGATTGAAGTGCACTTTGCAACTGATGTACACTTACCTTTATTCATTACCAGCTAATACACTGCTTCAGTTTTAATGTTGCAGCCCGAAATCACCAGAAACCAGTTTAGTGGTTCCAAAGAACTCAGGAAGAAGTTGACAAACTTGGATTTGCATCTCAATCCTTATTTCCTTTAATGGAAATTATCTCATTTCATTTAAGGTCTGAATGTGAAATAATTCTGATATATACTAACCAATCATTATAGCGATAATCATTTAAATGTTCTACTGATAATTAATCAATGTAATTGTATAAGTATATTGATTGTATATGGTGGTGGCGACTTTATGGTGAAACCTCAGTTGAGTCACTTTCTGAGGCCTTTGTCGTGGTGCTATTGTGGCTTTATGTGACCACGATGTTACATAGCTGAGGTCCTGCATCATATCTGTGCCTAATACCACATAAATAATATAATATGTTTACATTCAGGATAAAAATTAATGTTTTCAATGATTTTTTTACATGTGAAATGGATTTTTTTTTTTTTTTTACCAATGAATGGTGTTAGATTTATATGAAAACACTATTTTCATAATGTTAATCATGTGTGATACGTGAAAGAATGATTAATTTTTAATCTGATGCACTTTTAAATGAGCATAACGTGAATCATTTTTATGCAGAAATACTGTATGTCGTGTGGATCTTGTAAATAAATAAAGATAATTGTTTTGTATCTTAATGTTCCACCTTACTTGTCCCAGCTTTCTTTGCACCTCATGAAATATTTTTTTATTTGCATGCTATGTTTATCAACATAAACCCTCTAACTCATCACTTATGACCCAGTAGAAGTTTGTGGTGGTGTCTGTATCTACACAGACCCTGACCTCTGCCTGCATTTTCTTATTTTCTAATATATTTTTCTAATAAATTATTAGAAAAGCGCTCTAAATGAAACATGATATGATGGTAACGACTGTTTGTTGTTTGTCATGTCTCCTCTCATCCTTGTTGTTGCTGTTGTCACCCAGCAGGTGGCACCACTAACACAAGCAACCTATTGTCAATATGTTGACTGTATGAAAGTCTGCAGGCCACATTTAGTTATAACAGAAATGAAAGGCAACTAAAGTTAATTTAACATTTTTTCATGATGAGTGCATGTGAGCTATTTCCTCTTGTTGAATTTTTAGATGAGAAACTTTAAATTTAGATCCATAAAAGATGAAAAGAGACCTCTCATGTACAAGAACACACACACACAGGGTTGCCACTTGAAAACAAAAAAAACAAAATCAGGCTTTGATGCATTTTGAAAGTCAGTCTCTCAAAATGAAGCCATTTACTGTACAAGGAAATAAAAGATAAGTGTAATTTCTTTTCGAATAACATTTATGAGGAAACTACACATACATATATTTTCAGTGATCCTATCTGAAATTATTTTTTAATAAACATTTGTGATTTTCCTGACAAATAAAACCAAATTTAACTTTATAATTAAAAGAAGGAAGCACAACAAAATTATCTTTCTTTCTCAGTATCTTTCTCCTGTATTAATTAGAGCAGCAGCATTTTTTTTTTCTGTAAGTAGTAATGCACTTAACTAATACAAAACAAGTCCTAAATTTCCCCCTGTGATGATTCATCTCCTCTTCTCTGGGCTGAAAGACATACATTCTGTCCTCCATATCATCTCGTCCACTTCCTGCTCCTGTCAAAGTGGACTAAGAGTTGCCCTGAGCGAAGAAGCCAAAGGTGGAGGGGGTTTGTTGAGTGCAAGGTTCGTACTCGTGCTTCCCTCCTGAGCTCGTTACCACAGGGAGTTATCAGGAAGTCAGCTAGCCCTCTTCTGTCACAGCTCATTAGGATTACAGTCCGACACTTACTGAGAGAAAGAGAGAGAGAAAGAGGGGGGAAGGAGAAACTCAACTAAACACTGAGTAATAATGCCCCATCAACAAATCAAACAAACAAAACAAAGACAGATTTAAAGTTTTCTTTTTCAGGAAGCCTAAAAGACCCTGTGCTGAGAAAATGTATGTATAAGAAGCATAATACCTGACACCTGAATCCCCCAAACTGTCCCCAGTAAATATCCCATCTCTGAAATTAGATAAATTATTTTAAAAGTCAGTGCAAAACACGAGCACAGTTATTTCAAGATTTCAAAGGTTTACCTAATAATCACTAAAGGATAGGTTCACAAATTTTAAAGTCTGTCTTAAAGGAACACTAAACCCCAAAAACAAAAGTGCATATTTTCCCTCTGGTCTGTAGTGCTATTTATCCATCTGTCTTTTTGGCGATATCGGCTATGGATTAGTTCTGACATGAAACTGCTCACAACAAGAGCTGTAGATTATCTTGAGTAACTGTCTTATTTCTGGACAGAGACATTAACAGTAAATTTTTCAAACATTCAACACGAGTGCCATTTAGTCCCATTATAGTGGAGACAAGGCCAGACATCTCTTCAGCAAAACTCCGCAACTCACACCAAAATTGTGCAATGTACTAAAAGTCACACAAACTGTTTTGTGCATGATCCTAACTGTGAGTTTTTCGGTCATTTATGTGAATTTAATGCAAAGTTGACATTGTTTGAGATGTCTTTTTTAATGACAACTTGACATTAAATGAGCGAACGTAACCTGTCAGTCGTGTCATCTTTGACGACTTGACCTCAAGTGAAGAGGTACACTTTGGACTTGTCATAAAGATGTCATTAAATTTTAAAACCCTGTCAGATGCTTTTGTAACAGTGTCATGAATAATTTCCCGAACTTCAAGTGAAGTGGACCTGTCATGTTATAAGATGTTGACAGAGTACAGTACCAAGGTGATTTAGCTTACAGAGTTACCTGATGGACTGACAGCGGTCAACTAGTTAACATGTTGCTAAAGTGGGCTAACCGCTGTCTACTGTTATCTGTAGCTGGTGTGAGCTACATAGCTTGGTTAGCTGTGGAGCTAGCTGCCTACTTAGTTGACTCAACCTCTGTACTGTTTCTCTATTGCCAAACATGGCCACTGTCGGTCTCAGAGGCTGCGTTCAGCTTGCTAGCTGCATGGCGAAGCACGGGCAAAAATGCAAAGCAATCGGTACTGCGACTCTCAGCAATTAATGTTTGGAGAATTATCCAACATTAAACTTACATTTGTACTATAAAGCACATTTCTTGTAGAAATAGTGAATTCCAGTGTACGCAGAATGTTGCTCACTGTCAATAAATATTGTACAGTAAGTTTTGGACAACAAGAGAGTTTCAAGTCTGGAAAAAAATACAGTTATTTGAAGCTTTAAATGGGTTTATTTTGATCTTGAGATGAGCAGTTGAGCAGGGTTGACGTGACCTGTGTTTGTAAGGTAGCGGAGCCCAATCTGATCTCTTTTCATGAGGCCAACAATCAAGAGAAGAAGAGGAAGAAGAGGACAGTGGAGAGCGTAGCTTTACATTCACACTTTTAAATGCACTCAGAGTACAGCTACAGCAGACCAAATCTGATACCTAAAAAATGGGGAACTACAAAAAAAAAAAAACATTAAAAAAAAACAAACTTAAACAGCATGTATGAGTTCAGTGTCTTGCTTAAGGACACTTTGACAGAACACATGATTAAACTGGATCCTCCATTAAACCTGTGTGTGTTTGATTTATGGATGAACCACAAAGCTGAACAGGGCTGCAAAACACTGATGTCACAGTATGATGTCACCAGGCCTGTAGCCAAAACCTGTTGCATCAATTACTAAAAAAAAACACACGGCCCGAGGTAAGGCTTAATCTAAAAGTCCCCATTAGAGGAGGCCATCAAACATCTCTGATGATGTCAGCGTGCACCCATGATGCATGAGGCTGAGTGGTGGATTAGCGGGATACTGAACCAATGAGGACGAGACTTGTCGCTTAGGGCTGCAGTGTAGTAACCAGGATACATTACCTGAGCCTGAGCGGAGAGGTAAACATTTCCCAAGTGTTCTGACATCTTAATCAGACAAACAGCCAACTGGAACGCTGTCAACTGGACACTTAAGCTCATGTGACCATTTCAGTTTTGTCATTGAAAGCTGGCTGAAGACCACGTTGGAGGTTTTACCGTCCTGACCTGCACAAACGGAGAACTGCAGAACTCTTTTCTTTGTTACCACTTGACCTTGACATTGACAGTGATTTGTTCAGCAAATGTCATCACACCAAGGCTTCTAACACAGCTTAAAAGTTAGTTGTATTATTACACATGTACATGAGTGTCTGTGCAAAAGCATTCGCTCTCATTTCTGCAAAAATCACTAGTGTTTGTACAAACGCCTTGGCAATTATTTGATGTTTACATTTACACTTTAAATGTTACCAGAAAGATTTTTATCATGATTTCACCATTCAGACACTAAGCGTTTGACATGCTTTTACTGAAGTAAAGACAAATTGAATGGATTTTCACTGACATGCAGTGGAATAGCTCAGACACCATACAGGCATATTATAGCTTAAACAAATTCCTAGATCATTATCAACAGCTCTAACTGATATTTGTAAGTTACCCATGGATCAGATGACTGTGTGATGTGTCAGGCGTCACTTGTATTTATGAACCACAAACCACAAAGAAGGCGAGATGGTGTGATGCTAGCGAAGATAGCTATCTAACATTCAACCTCAGTGCCAAAAATCCTCAGAGATCTCTAAACGCATCATCCAAGGAGATTAAGCAAATATTAGTTATCAGCTATCTATACTTTAGATTATGTTTGAGGGTGCTAGTTTTAGTTGCTTGCCCACTATTTGTCACTTAGCAAGTTGCAGTAAAGTTATATTGAGGGTTGTTGATAGATCAGTCTTGAATGAAAGATTATTTGCAAATTATTTTGATAATAAATTAAATGTTTAAGTTACGTTCAAGTAAAACTGTAAAACATTTGCAGGTCACTTTGGCCTCTGACGAGCATTTTTCACTTTTCACTGACATTTTATAGACTAAACGATTAATCAGTTGATCGTGAAAATAATCGGCAGACCTGGTGCACCCAAAATGTAGTGAGGGTGAACTGGGGACATTTTGCGGAGGCCGTTCTGTTGGATTCTTCAGGCCGTGACCTTCAGCACACACTGGGGCAGTTTGCAACCGAGTGTGAAGCAGCTGAGAAGAGAGTCAGCACCTCCAAGCCAGAAAGCAGAAAATGGATTTCCCCTGCAGGTGGGGAGCGAGTCGTTGACCCCAGCGAAGGAGTTCAAGTATCTCGAGGTGTTGTACGGGAGTGAGGGGAAGATTGAGCATGAGATCAATAGGCGGATTCGTGCCGCATCAGCAGTAATGTGAGCGCTGTGTCGGACTATTGTGGTGAAGAGGGAGCTGAGCCAGAAGGCGAAGCTTTTGATTTACCAGCTTTGGATAGTGACTGAAAGAATGAGATCACGGATGCAAACAGCCGAAATGAGTTTATTTCGTAGAGTGGCTGGGCTCAGCCTTAGAGATGGGGTGAGGGGTTCAGACATGTGGAGGGAGCTCAGAGCAGAGCCGCTGCTCCTTTGTGTTAAAGGGAGTTAGCTGTCTTCCTTTGAAGGTTTTCTGGGCACATCCAACTGGTAGGAGACCCTGGGGGTAGACCCAGAACTCACTGGCCTGGGAACACCTTGGGATCCCTCAAGAGAACCTGGAAAGTGTAGCTGGGGAGATGGACGTCCGGAATACCTTGCTCAGGCTGCTGCCACCATGAACGAACCCTGGAAGAAACAGAAGAAAATGGATGGATGGACAATCGACAGATGAACCGATAAAAGAAAATAATTGTTAGTTGCAGCCCTAGATGTACATTGCAGTGTTAACTTTGTGAGAGACTGAGTGGACAGTCCATGTGGTGACAAATACTTGCACATACATATTCTGATATGTCGCAATAAAAAAGATGAATGAAGAGGACTCCTCATTTGTTTTCTGTAAGTGTTTTAATGGTGTGACGCAGCGTGGGACTTGGAATGGTCTGATTTTGGTCTTGACTCCATCTCGCCCTTCATTGGCCAGCAGGGTATAGACTCAGTCTCAACTCATCAAAATTTTGGTCTCGTCTTGACCTCGATACACTCTGGCCTTGGTCATGACTACAACATGATTTACCCCACTGAAGAGTCATCTAGTAAGACCCTGAACCTCAAACAGCTCCAGGATGCTCCGGTGTAACTGATCCTGACCCCTGACCTCTGGAATGGGGATGGAAGCAAGAAAGAATAAACTCTTTCTTCGGAGGTGTAAGTAATGTCACATTACACCAGATCATTACCCGTATGGTAGTTCCCGACCACCCACCTTTCCTGGAAGAAGAAAAAAAAAATCTCTCCTCGAGCCACAGGTCAGATTACAGGATGTCAAAGGGGGCGGACCAAATGAGATCATCTCCCATTGAAGACCAATACCTGCTCTTCTTCCTGTCATGGCTCAACCGAAAACCTCCCTCCTGTCCCGTCTCACTGTCGGCATCTAAATAAATCTGACCTAGTGCGTTTCCACCGATCTCTCGTTCGATTTGACCATTTCCCATACCCACTCCTAGGGGAGAAATTATTTCCAAAGTGTGGATGATTGTGTCTGTCCAACTTTAAAAATGTGTTAACCTATTTTTACGCAGTCTAACAGAGCAGCTGTTTCTCAGTTCTTCTCAGTTCACGTCTCGTTTTGAGGCAAAACTCCTCGTTTGACTCTTGATCCACTTTTCGTCTCTGCCTTTGCTGTGTGTCAGGTGTGACGCACGTTTTGCCTGACCTGCTCTAATTCCCTAACGAGATTGCCCGTCCCCGGATATCCCATTAGACCCTGATTAACCGGGCTCAGCTCATTAGCTCTGACAAACCAATTCACCCCTGTCAACCTCCGTCCCAGACTATCCATCCCTGCTCCTGCATCCTGAGGAAAAACATGCCCTGCAATGCCAGGAGTCAGAATACAAAGTCACCTCTCTGTTATCATGTAGGACACTATATTCGCAAAATCAAGCCAGAAATGACAGAAGTGACATCTCACATTTGTGATTAAAACGTTTCAAATGGTTTGATGTACTTCTTTACACGGATTAAACATTGTTGGAATGAGGCTCATTGAGTTTTCTTTGCTTTAATTGCACCAGAGACTCATTAAACTGGTCATTCGGAGCATAAAACTAACAGCATATTCTGTCATATTTAATTATGCGCATGGCTGATGTGTCTGTTTTCTTCCTGCGGTGGCTATTTTTGTGCAACAGGTGTCTCGACTTTGCAGACCTCCACAATCTTTTCCCTCCTCTCACATATTCTCACATTTCATCTCCACCTGTTCCCTTTCCCTTCTTGTCGTGTTCTTTCATTTCTTCACCTGCTCTTGTCTTTTGACCTCATAACCTGATTTTCTCCCTCCAATCGGTTTACTCCATCTCGCCATGTTCCCCACTCCCTGTCTCTCCCTGCCTCTCCTTGCCTCTCTATTTCCATCTTTGAGCTTTATCCCTTCATCCCTTATCTCCTTCATCCCCTCCAATCCTCATCTGCTCTTCAACTGTGGAGGAAGGGAGGAGAGGGAAAGAGAGAGTTTTTCACAAGTAAGCTGCTAGCAGTCTGCTGGGGGAGAGCGTCGGAGGAGCCAGTGAGCAGTTTGTGCACCTTTGGGATTGTGGGATCTAAAAAAGCTCAGAGAGCCAGAGGAGTCTGGGACCAGGAGCTGCACCGGTGCAGGAGAAGAGAAGGGACCACATTGCGTGTGGGGAAGTGAGTTTCTTCTTTTTTAAAAAAAATTCTTCTTAAGGTGTGTACTCTCTACAGGTGCTTCTTCTTCTGCT
Organism: Lutjanus campechanus; assembly: GCA_027495735.1. Taxonomy (NCBI): domain Eukaryota; kingdom Metazoa; phylum Chordata; class Actinopteri; order Lutjaniformes; family Lutjanidae; genus Lutjanus; species Lutjanus campechanus. The sequence goes on from JAJHUR010103751.1 coordinate 9,487, forward strand.
GCTGGAGAACATTTGGAGCTGCTGTGAACTTACATTGTGAGATTTTAAAGAAAAGCAGTGTATTTTTCCTTTAATCTGCAACATAGAGTAGGAAATTGATGGGAAACTTATAAATTACAGATGATTTTCTGCAAACTATGAGATGTAGCTGAAGTTTGCACAGTTTTTGCAATGATTTTGGAGCACGAGCTGCTTACTTACTTCCTCCAATCATCATTTTTGAGTTGTTTTATAAAAGTCAGCTGCCATTTTTCATGCAAAACTCCACTCTACATGCTCCTAATATTTTTTTAAAGGCTTCTCTTTTAATTTCTTGCAAACAATAGAATAATTTATGAATTCTATGTAAGATTGCATCCAATGTAATGATTCCTTAAACCCTTTGAAGGTGATCTTTGGATTGTAGCGAAGCTCCCAAAGAGGATTGGTGCCTCAGGTGTGGCCGCAGTAAGCTGCAGCCTGATCTATCACACAAGGCCAAACCTCATCCAGCTCGCTTTGGCTGCAGGTTTCTGTGCTGTAGGGTTGATACTGCTAAGGTTGCTACTGCAAACAAGGTTTCGTTTCTTACTGATGCAAGATGCAAACACTTTTT
>JAJHUR010103752.1:0-19644 GCA_027495735.1 Lutjanus campechanus
GACGTGTACTTCTTGTCATCTCCGATCTCCACACACACCACGGGGTCCATGTTGAGGCCTATGAGCTGCCGGGCCTCGATCACTGTAATGCTGATCTGAAGGGAGACATTGGCACATCAGATATGAAGGTTAAAACTACCTTGACTTTGCTCACACAGTGAGATAACCTGCAGCAATGCCATCATCATAAATCATGCAGCTATGCAGTAATTACCCTGAGGACCATTCAAAGGCAAGAAACAAAGAAATCGATCTTTCACAAACTCTAATGATCCTGCATCCAGGCAGTGGGAGCTTCTGCCAGATACTTTTTAGCCTGTGATTTCATTCAAACATGTCCCCAGGCTGAAGTAATGTAGCATTTGATGGAAAAACTAGATGCAAGCTAAAGTTTTCTGCATCTAAGGAATATCCCTCTGGTTTAATTAGCTGCTGGATAATGATGAAGAACAAAGAGAAACAAAAAAAAGAGAGAGGATGAGTCTGCAGTCTACGATTACACCAAGATTTCAGTCTGGTGTATAAATGTATTCATGATTTTAAATAAAATAGGTCATGAAAATAGGCCATAGGCTAGCACTGGAGGACAGTTATACTGTGTCCACAATTATTCTGGTACTTGTTTTCAATGATGTTGTGTTGAATAAATCAGGGAAACAGCTGTGATTTTAAAGAAAATAAAGATGCATGTTTGTGGATAGATTAATATCCATCACATAGTCAGAAAAATACCTTTCATGAAACCCTAAATTTTCAGTTTTACATTTCAGTTCTGTACAGATTAAACAAACAGGATATAACCTGTTAATTAGTGAGGTTTACAGGTGCTGGTAGGTAGATTTTCTTACCTTTGGACAGAGCAAGGCTAGCTGTTTCCCCATGTTTTCAGTCTTCGCTAAGTAAAGTAAGCTAGCCTAACCAGTAGCTAGCTGTAGCCTTATATTAGCATAAAGATACAGTATAAGAGTGGCATAAACTCTCTCATGAAACTCTTTGCACAGAAGTTTAAAAAGTGTATTTCACAAAATGTAAAACAATATCTGCAAGAATGTAGCTAGAGCCAGGAGACGGTTAGCTTAGCATAAAAACTGGAAGCAAAGGGGAGTAGCCCAGCTCGTCTCTTTCCAAAGATAGTCTTTGTCTATTAGCACCTCTAAAGCTTACTAATTAATAGAAAGCATCTTGTTAGTGCAATCTGCACACAATTTAAAACTGACCATGTGGTTTGAAGGGAGTTATGTGTTAGTATTTCTTAACAAAGAACAGTGCAGCATCTCTAGTGAGCTTTAGAGAGGCTGGTAAGCTAAATTAATCTAGCCAGTGGCCGGTAACAGAAAGATATAAGACTGGCCTCAAATTTCTCATGTAACTCTTGCCACAAAAGTTTAAAAAGTGTTTTTCACAAAATGTCGAGCAATAGCTGCAAGTAAGGACCCTGAGCAAGGTGACAAATAGCTTAACCTGATGAAGATACACAGAAATTTAAAACTTATCTGTGCAGGTATGCAGGTAGAAATGTGTGTTTCCACACACGCACAGACAAATGCTCAGAAGTGTACACACCTGATAATCCACTGGTCGTCCAGAGCTCGGCTCCATCTTGATATCTGGCTTTGACCTGAAGAAATTGGACACAGTCAGTTATATTTCTACAGAGGATTGACAGGGTACATTCTCCTGCACAAAATCAATTCTAAGTTTGACACTTAAATTGAGAAAGGTCCATATTTCCATATTCCCCGGTTGAATAAATTTATTTTCAGAAATACATGCTATTAAATGGTGTCACTCACTGTGCAACCAGCTTAAATTTATCCTACGCGTCAACAGTTTGAGGTGTTCAGTACTGACCGAGGCCATTAAGTCTGTGTGCTTTAACATGCAGTGTGCTACACATTTTCATTAGTGCTGTCAAACGATTAAAATTTTTAATCAGATTAATCACAGGGTTACAGTGCATGAACAAAAATTAGACCTCTTATTGGAGACGTTGGTGGTGACGGCGGTGACAGAGGCCAGTGAGATGGTGTCGGGGTCCAGCGATCCAGCCAGACGTATCGCTTTCCTGTCCAGGTCCTCCATGTCCAGGACTGCCGGCTCATCTGTACAATTGAAATGAAGCAAATAAACGATTAAAGATGGAAATAGTAGATATATCATAGGTTAATTCCAGTGCATTTTTTACATTCTGTGTGTATAAATCCCACTACTCTTGGGCCTTTACCTAAATAAATAATTCAGTAGTTCACAATCAGATTTTTATCCCTTGCAGTGGGCTTAAAACAAGGTTTAGATCTTCAGGTTGAGAAATTTTAATTCATTTATTTAATGAAAGGCTGCTCTCATCCATTGGTTTTTGAAACAAAAAAGTGAAGTAGCAGACAACTATACGGCAGCAAAAGCTCCAAAGCGTGTGGTGAAGAAATATGACCCTGAATATGGATTCATAATGACAGAATTATTTTTTTCTCCTTTTTTGTGTCAAGTTATGTTTTTTTTTCCTCATGTAATTATAGAATTGTAGAATCAGAAGGATCATGATCAGAAGGTTTGAGAACCCTGCTATAAATAACTTGATAAATGGGTTTCAACATGAATTTTACCTCCAACTTACTAATGAAGAGAATTAACAAAATGCAGTGATGTTATTTTGCATCAGATACTGTAGGCATTGTCTTGTATGCTTTTTTTTTTACCTCCTTTCTTGTGATCGTCTTTAGAGATCTTGATCTTGCCGAGCTTCATGGCTGAGAAAACTCCCTTCCCTGCTCTGTTGGAGGAGAAAGGAGAGGAAACTTTATCACGCAAGTGAACTTGTGTCTGATTCACACTTTCGATTTTACAAGATTTTATCGAACATGACTCGAGCAGAAACCCCCCACTGCCCACTCGTGGACACAATCAAAATGCAACCCAACACCATCACGTCCATATATCATGGACATCTTTGTAACTCGTCTGGACATTTAATTCCAGTGGATTTAACCCCCCCCTCACCATCAATTCTCCAGACCCTCAATCACAAAACAAGAGTATCCAGTGTCTCCACATTGATATTAACTGGATCACATATCACCGCGACAACAAAGAGCTTGTGATGTCATCAGCGCGACGACAAATGAGGAGCCTTAATAATTAAAAATGAGTGTGACCGTCCAATTTGCTGCGGATATGGATACATGTCAGGGAATTAATGAATAGGAAGGTTTTCCTTTTGTTTCCTCCTGCATTCAGAGTCGAGTGTATCAGAGTTCACTCTCTGCTCTGATCTTTCATCCAGTATTCTAGAGGCAACCTTCAACCTTTATTCATAAAATAAACTGCATGGAAAAGTGGTTTTAAAGACAAGCTCGTCTGCGTCTCATTTGAATTCATGGCTGAGTGCCAGGAGAGATTTAAAAGTAAAAGCCAAGAGCCATTTGAACAGAAATGAAAGTCGGCAAAAGATCAATTGATCAATCATCAAAATAAAGGTAAAAAGCTTTTCCAGTCAAATCAAATCAAGGCAACTGACACTCAAGTACACACTCCTTGGACTCTGAGCTGGACTCATGCCTTTAAAGCACAGTTTGATCAATATGTTTACAGCTGATTGGAAAGTTTATTGACTTATCAGTGCATGCATGTAAAAGGTTTGGAAGATCGCTTTGGAAAATACCTTTGAATGAAACATCTGTTAATTGAAGCTGAAAGGATTTGTCGATTATCAGTAAGTGCAGGTGTTCCCGAACTTTTTCATGTTAAGGACCCCCAGAATATTTGCACATTAGACAATGGGCGCCCAACTTAAGAGGATTTTGTCCTAAGGAATCTCCTCTATCAGTACTTTAACCAATAGAGGGGATTTACTACTACTATTTTTTAGGTAATCAAAATAGGTCTAAATTTCAAAAAATTTAATTTATAGTGATCCTAATCTGATCATAGTCAATCAGTGAGCTAACTAGGATCACTATAAATTACAATTAATCAAAATGGATAACCCCAGTTTCATCCCTTGTTGTTCTGACCTCCAAAAAATAAGGTGAAAAAACTTAAAATATTCTTTTCTTTTTGCTGAAGACCCCTGCAACTTACTCAAGGACCCCTGTTGGTTTGAAGACCCCTGATTTAGTAAATCCACAGAAAATTGACAAGCAATTTAAAAACTCATCTTGGACTCTGGGGGGAGAATTGTGAAAGGCATTAGGGCTGCAACCAACCATTATTTTTTTATGATTAATCAATTTATCGTTCAGTCTATAAAATGTCAAAAAAAAAAGAAAAATGCTCATCACAAGTTCCAGGAGCCCAAAGTGACGCCTTTAAATCGCTTAATTTGTCCAACCAATAGTCCAAAACCCAAAGACTCTTCATTTACTGTCATAAATGAAAAAAAGCTAAAAAAGCTAAAAGCTAAAACCAGAAAATATTTGACATTTTTGCTTGAAAAAAATGACAGAAACAGATAATCACTTATCAAATAGTTGGCAACTAATTTTCTTTTAATTAACTAATCAATTAATTGACTAATAGTTGCTCTAATGGAAATATTTCCCTAGACACATAAATTGACTGAAAAAGCAACTCATTGATAATAAAAAATAAGATATTCCAGTGATCCAGTCCACCTCCATGTTTCATTCAATGATTCAGTCAGTTAACTATCAAAACAAAACACACACACACACACAGATTATGTGTCAAAATGTGTTTCATACATACCACATGAAAGTCACCTCTGATCCTACTCAATTCCACAGAGAGGTCAGATCACCATAAATCCTCCCCGAGCCTGCTTCTATTTTAAACTAAATTTCCATATTCTTCACCTGTCAGGTGCAGACAGTCCAGGCCAGCCAGGCAGATAAGAGTTGGACAGATGAATGGATGATGCAGGAGAGAGGAGGGGAGGGAGAAAGGAGGAGGTGGAGGTACACGGCAGGAGATACAGGGAGAGGAGGAGGATGGAGTGGGTTGGGCTCTATATTGTGCACTACCAAAGAAAAGTTGAAGTGCATCCAGACAGAGTTTATAACAAACTGATATGAACATACTTAAAGCTACTACAATTTTTTTTCCTGAGGAGGGCAAAGTCATTACCCACCCTACTCTGCCTCTGATTGGCTAATACTCATTGCCTTGGTTGGTTGGGTTGGTTAGATTTAGGCATCAGAGGTGATTGTTTAGGGTTAGGATAAGAATATCAGGGTGAGCCTGTAGTAAGGTGGGTCATGACTTTGCCCTCCTGGGAAAAAATGTTATCTGTAGTTTTCTGTGTCTTTTTTCAGTGTCAAACTGCACATTTTACAGAGTCCTTCTGTTGTGACCAGTCCAAGACACACCTGTGCAATAATCCTGCTGTTTAATCAGCATCTCTATATGTCACACCTGTCAGATGGATGGATTATCTTAACAAAGGCGAAGTGCTCACTAACACCGATTTTAACAAACACAGTTTGAGAGAAATAAATCTTTTGTGTGCACAGAAGAAGTCTGAGATATTTTACTCTTTTACTTAGTTTACTAAAACATTAACACAAGTGTTTTGTTTATAGGTTTGTATTTCCTCTGTGAGTAAAATTGCCATCAAAATGACCCTTAAACCAGGCCCTTGTGTTGTTGTCCAACCCTCTCTTAAACTAACCTTAAATTACCATAGTTTTCTATTTCAAGTCTGTCACTTTGTACACCCAACTTTCCTCCCTGAAAGATTCTTGGCAATATAACAAAGTCACATTGCCTTTGGGTGTTCTCTGAGAGGAATTAGCCACAAGAGGTCATGATTACATGTCAAAAAAAACATAAATGTTGGTTGTTTTATGGTCAAACAGATGACCAGTGCTGTGGGTTTTGTGATGAGGAGAGGAGTTAGTCAGAAGGTAAAGACGCTGCAGCTCTGCCAGGAGCAAGGAGTGAATCTTCTGCACATTAATACACATTTTTAACAAAAAAGGAGATGAGTCATTGGAAAGTAAACAAATGTAGCCACCCAGTGTTTAAACTTACTTGTCTTTCACTCCCTTCACTTTCTTTTCTCTTCCTCTGCTGCACCGAGTTAAGAATAAATACAAGGACAAACATCAGAGACAAATGCTTTCAGCAGGCGGCCGTGTCTGAATCTTAAGTAAGATGAACATTGAAAGTTTAACAAGCCATCCCCCTACGCTCATTTAATGATGAAATGTAACCTTCAAAGATGTCAGTGAGGAAAAGCAAAGAAAGTTCACAAGAGGGGTTTCCAATTAGTGTAATGGAAACATGCAAATCCACACTTCAGTGTTTCCAAGTTTGCAGGTAAAACTCACAAAATGTCAAACTTTCCAAGAAAATACAGAAAAAAAGGAAAGGCACCTTGCAGAGAAGTTGAGAATTCAAAAGAGTGGTATACCTATTATTTTCTCTTTCCCTTTGTTCCTTTGGTCTGAAATAAAGACCGTAAATGCACCAGTGACTGTCACATTAACTGTAACATCTAAGCACTGCAAATCAACCAAACACACACACAAACACCTTGAATGAGATGTGAAGCTCATTCAAGCTTTGTACTGCAGACACAGAGAGATAATAAGCCTACTATTGTATTCAAAGTCAGCTGCCGCATATTTAAAAAGCAGCAGCAACATATGCACACGCGTGCCTAAAACTGAAAATGAACTGTTCTGCATGTGTGAGGGTGATTGTGTGTGAATAAATAATATATGAGAGCATGAATAAATTGCCTCGTTACACGTGTAAATTGTATGAGACGTAAGACGAATGATTTAACCGAGGCAGAGTTATTCCCAAGGTTTTTACACCAACCACCTGGCATGGCTTGATTTTCATCTCCTCTGTAAAAACTGGATGTTTCAAACTGTGCTTAAAACATTTTCCTCATGGTTGAATTCACCTCTAACGTGCAGGTCAAGCAGCGGGATGAGAAGAAGAGAATGGTGCTTAAGTTGTATGAGGGTTAAGTCCGGAGATCTGGCTTTGAACTTAGTGCAAGCAGATGATCAAACATGGATTCATCTGAAGTAAAAGTTCAAATATCACACTGTGAAAATATTCCACTACAAGTCCTGCATTCAAACCCTGACTAAGTTGGACCAGCAAAATGTGCTAAAGTATCAAAAGTAAAGTGCTCATTCTGCAGAAAAATGGTGCCTGCAGTGGTTTACTATTATATGTTACATGTTTGGATTATGTTGCTGCTGCCTTGATGTGTATGTTGCATTTTGTTGCTGTATATGTTTAAGGTTGAGTTTATTTTAGCTACTCTGTACAGACTTAATAACTGTGACGTCATGTGAACCACATTCACTTCTGTGTAGACAACTGGCGGTTAATTTGAATTGCAGAGATATGTAAAATCAGCAAATTTGTTTATTTCTGTTGTCATTTTCAGCTGTAACATTTAAAATTACGTATTAAAATGTCTTTGATAACTTCAGATCAGCAACGTCTGTCGATGATCTGAACTAGTTTTTGTAATGATTGGGCCAACGGTCTAAGACGAGTTCACAATAATAGGAGAAAAAGTCATCAAAGTTGACATTTTTCAAGCAGAGGGCCAATTAATCAAAGATGCAGATGAATTCACAGAATAAAACGATTAAAGAATTTTGAGTCTATGCCTGGCCATTGTTGAGAGAACTGCAGAAATGTAAACTTGAGGTCAATCAGTGTCATATTTTCTGCCTGAGTAGTGGGTGGAATTTGTAACCCACCTGCTGATTTTAGTTTTAGCAGCAAAAAATAAGAAGGGAGAAGATTAATGAGAACAAAAACAATAGGGGTCTGCAGCGAGCAACGCTGCCTGGACTCCTAAATATATAGTTACACATGGTCGTCTGGCGTCTGGTCGTTTCTGCTGTGATTATTTTACTGTGATTGTTTGCTCAGGTCTACTCTAATCAACCAAATCTACACAAGAGCAACATGTCACTGCCAGCTAACTGCTCATTTTGGGTAAACTCAAGCTGTCATTTTCTTCAGTTGATGCCCCAACAGGTCAATTAAGATTAGTTTAGTGCTAACTAATTTATACCAGCTGTCTGAGGCTGCATCCACTCCAATTCAGCAGAATGGGAAGTGGTTCACCTACTGCTCGTCTGATAGCAACATTATTTTAAATGTACCTTTGATTAATTCGAGTAGCATATTTACAAGTGAAATAAGGATATGAACAAAGTGCACACTGTATTTAGCTCACATACCTAAATTGATTTTATTAGTGTTAATATTGGATATTATTTAGATGAAACTGCCAGTGATGGTGGCTTTGACAACAGCGTGCTGATATTTCTGTAGTTCTTTTTGCCAGTTGGGAGACGTTGACATTAACTAAAATATCTCAGACTCAGAATTACAGCTTGGATGATGCTCCATGTATATAAGAAGATAATGCATTACAAGCTGCGTTTATTAAGTAATATGTTTCCTGTCTCCTAAGTGGGCATGGTCAGAATACTGTAAAAAAAAAAAAAAAGAAGAAGAAGAGGAAGAGTGCACTCAGCAGAGTGCATCCAAGTGGACGCTTGTACCAAGTTTGAAAAATTTCCCTCCAAACGTTCCTGGCGGTGATAAAAAAGTTGAGAAAGCTCAAAATTTCAAGGCAACTGTCTTTACTAGATTACAAAACTTTTGCTGACCTATAATCTTTTGTTGATATAATTTACTTTTCTTCTTTAGATAAACTTGATATTATGTGGGTAAAAGACTTTAGAAGTTTGTGTCAGTTTATTTTAAGTTTGAGTGTGAAAATGACAGAGGAAGCAACAGATGGACAAACAATTAATAAACCTCATAGGCAATTTCATATTTCAATTCCAATCATATTTGGTGTGGAGATAAACCAAAAGTAACGTATAGCAATTAAGTAACATTAATGTAGCGACGCCTGCAAGCTAGTTCAGACAGTCAACCCCTCCAATCTAGTGGTCTATTTAAACTGCTAAAACCTCCCGTCTGTCCCTCTGCCCGCTGATGCCATTTCTGCCTTGCATCAGTGTCACTGCCTGTTCTTTCAGCCCCACCATCACCCCAGCATCCACCTGCAGGTTGCGACAGGGGGTCCAAGATATTTGCTCATCAGTCCTCAATATCTCTATGTAAACATAATCTGTGGGGAGTGATGAGGTCGGAGCCTAGATGCCAAACTCTAACTAGGTTCTGCTGCTGCAATAAACATTCTTAAACGTGAGTTGTCTGACTGAACTGTGTCACAATTGCCTCCAGTTAAAACTTCAATGCTCAATGTTGTTAAAGTGTTCGTTGTGTTTTATTTAAATTCAGTTTTTGTTTCTAAATGTAACATACACTGCCGAGTACTGCCATAGGGGTGAAGAAGTTTTCTCCATTTGCATGTGTTTTTGTAAGCGTGTTGAACTTTCTCACTGTACAAAACTCCCATGTAGGTGAAAATAAATGAATAAAGGGAGGATAAAAACTAACCCGCCCATGATCAATAATTCATTGACATATACTGTGCGTTCTGCTCCGGGGGCTCTGCTGAATGGAGCTCAATGAGATACTCTACACACACCTGCTCTATCTCCCTCACATACGTAGATTAGATGCACATATTTCAGTGCTTCCAGGAGCTCCTGGACCTGAGCCAGACAAGGATATTGGCTCTACCTGATAACACAGTTGGGGAATGAAAACTTTCACTAAACCAGAACTCTCTGTCCTGAGATATTATTGAACACTCTGCAGCTCTCTCTCTCTGTCTCTCAATACTTTTTTCCTGCTCTGGCAGATTTCTTCCTCTGCTGCTCTGAGCATCAAGTCATGTTTTTCATGTACTGTCAACTTTGACAGTAGTGAGAAGTTGACTTCTACTTGACCGTAACAGACAGAAGAGAACATCAATCTCATTTATCCATCTGATATTGACATCTTATCTCAAGTGTGTGTAGTTTACTACTCTGTAGTGTAGTGCAGCTGCTTCATTTGCCTACAGGAGAGTTAATTGATATTCTTTGCCTGTGATCTCGCTCATAACTTTACCCTCATTAGTGTCACATAGATAGAGGCTTATGCAAGATTAATGCCCTCACACCCAAAAATAAAAGCACGCTTTGAGCCTTCATGGCCTACATACAGCAAACAAAACATTTTAAAAAATCTTTGAGCCATTTTGTGTGTTTATTTGTGATTTTGTGTGTGTGTGTGTGTGCATTTATCTGAATACACTTCCATGATATTTTTTAATGTAGTTGTGTTGTGTCTATTGCAGACTGAGGGAAAAAAAAGACAAGAAGAAAAATGGTGAAGAAAATAAAGAGGAAGGAAGGAGTACACTGTAAAAAGTGTACTTCAGTAGTAGATGAGGTAATGTAATGTTATAGTATTAAGAAATCCTGAGGGTATGATTTTGGATACCATCAAAAATACAGATGTTCCTGTATCTTTGCGTTGAGGTGATGTAGTGTAGTTTGCAACACGTGCCACCAGAGGCAGCAGAGAACGAGCCGCAGACTTATTCAGTCTGTGGTGGCAGAAAGTGACGGTACATCTGTGCTGAGCAGAGGAAAAGGTGAGTTGTCACTCTTGCAGTAACTGTACAGTTTAGGTTTGAGTTTGTCAGTGAATTAAGGCTGCAGCTTCTCAGACCAAAGCAAAACTGCTGAGTGTGTTTTGTTTCCCAACTGTGGGAACAGTGTCGCTATGACGATCAGCTCTGCCGATGATGAGAGAGCACCATCTGCAGTGGAGTACTGTAGTGGAGCTGAGCTGTTTTACACAAATACTGTCATAATACCATATACCCTGGTAAAATGTGAGGAAGATATGAAAAAACAGATACTGCTCAAGCCTTGAAACAACTTGAAATTACGTCCTGTTCCCTTAACCTGCTCGTCAGTTAGATTTCTGTTTGTATTGTTTTCCAGATGTTTCCCCTGCAGCTGAGCTGCCATTTTCTCTGAGAGACTCAGAAAGAAAGTAAAGTCTAATGCAAGACAAAATTAGATTTTGTGATCGAATAATGTATTATGTTATAAAATGGTCCATCTGATTTTTTTGTTAAATGGTGATGTTTAAGTTTCTGTAAACTCACAGAACGAAACCAGCTCAAGTTGGTTCATGCTGACACTAGGCCAAGCTAATGTTATATCGTTCTAATTTAAGCAAATGTATTTATTATATTTAACAAACTGAAATAACTTAATTTAATGCATTTGTATTTCTGATGTATATCTTCTGCCTTGAAATAATGACCTGACGGTACAATAACTTGCAATTACTTCAACGTGCACTTGTGCAATCATAATAATTCAACTTTGTATAGACACTGGTATCAATAATGCATTTATAAACCCATTTTCAGCTCTAAAAGCTTCTCTGTTGTTACGTGGTAATAGACATATTTGTTTTTCTGTTTAACTTTATCTCTCTATATATGCTGTGTATTGTTTGTTGTAATATAATGCACATATTTTTGCATTTGTCTTATTTATATTTATATTTGTTTATTTTCTTTTAATTCTGTCTTAAGTTTAGGATGCATTAATGCAAACTGTTAATTTGAAACCAATCAGATTATTAAGTGACTTACAGCATCATCAAATTTGCTAACTTTAAAAAGGACTAATTAATTTGTTTGTTACCAATTGAAGTATTTTTGTTTATTAAGTTGGTCCAACAATTCTCTTTTTCCAGTGTAGGAGAATGTATATTACACAACAACCATTTTTTCTATGAACAGACTTTACTTTTTAAATTTTAATATTCACTCCAAAATAGCACTCTTGCATTTTTTACGCCGTTATTGCATCAACTGGACTGGAAGAAAATCTCTCGACAATATACTTTCATCCAGACTGCTTTTATGCTTTCAGAGACCAAGTGTTCCTTTTTTCTCGACATCCCCGATAACGTCTGAGGGATTCCAATGACATTTCCTTTTATATAATCTTATAAATAATCTGCACTAATGAGAAGATCAGCCCCTCTAAATCTGAGCAGTTTACGACTCATATCTGGGACAAACAAACAGGTGATGCAGAAACTGGGATTTACCCCAAGAGGCACGTCTTCATGTCGTCATCGTCTGCTCCCACATCGGGGCTTGGAACAGAAAAATAACAGAGAGGATCTCTTAGACACTCGCTCACAGTGTTCAGATTTACACCCCGTGCCATCACACACATGCTGAGAATAGGAACCACTGCAAACCACAGCAAAACACAACAGTAGAGCTGACAAACAGAGCAACCCCCCCAAGAGAATACAGCTACACAGGAAGAAACAAGGAATGTCAAAAAATCAAACGGCAACTGCTTCAATCCAGAATCTGTCTCAGCAGAAGGAAACAAGAGGGAGAACAACTGAAAAAAACAAGACAATATATCCTTCAGATCATCAACCCTGCATGAACAAGCATGAAGGGTCGATAATGAAAAATCACATTTTTATTTGACTAGATGAAATGAAACTTTGATATTTTTTCTTTTTTATGCCACTTATCGGTATGTCTTTAACAGAGACTGACTCTGTAAAGCCTTATCTGTCAAAGCAGTATGTCAGCAATATCTCGACTCGCTGATCTGAAGATTGTTGATTTGCTGACAAGGGCTCTCTGGCTTACTAACTTTTTAAAGCCTTTCCAAAACCAAATACACAGAACCAAAGATATCCGGAATGGATTAAACTATGTGTAACAGAGCCTTACTTCAAAGATCAATGAGCACATTCACTACATTTGTTTGCAGACATTCACTATATTTCCTCAGTGTATAGAAGCTCCTGGATGGTATCATTTAGGGTAACATAAGCAGCTCTGTCCTGCGCTTTACTGGATTTGGGCAAGTTTATTCTCCAGCAACCTCTGCCAATGTTACCCTAGATGTTGCCCTGAGTCAAACACATTGGTTTGTCCTTATCTTAGAGAGTTTTTCTTTTATAATGTTAACGATGAAAACACAGTGTTTGAAAATACAAACACTTAAACATGGTAATGTTAGCATGAAAAACTTTTTTTTTAAACATACCTACAATATGAGGAAGATAGCTCTATATTACAATACAAGTACCCATGTTGTGTAAGTAGCAAATGTACCTGCTCCTACGTATCTGTGCACCCATGGGTGCGCTGGACTTAAAATGAGGTGTGACCAGGTGCATTGTTGCCACGTTGCTATCTTGAGGCAGCAGAAAGCGATTGCACCATTGACCATCAACCTGGTCTAAAGTCAATGCCGCAGTATTTTACTGTGCCATTTAAAGGACACATAGATAGTAAGATGCGCCTACAGAGGCGGGTTCACATCACACATACACTCTGCTTCTAGGGTGCTGCAGTTAATCCACGGGGCATTAAAATTAACCTTCTGATTAATAGCTGATGATTATAGGTGGGTGCAGGTGATTGCAGGTGGGCGAAATAGGATGAAGTTGTGTGTGCATAATAGAGTGACACTGCACCGTTTATGCACAGCAGCTGTAACTTCATTCATTGTTTAAATCCAACAGGATTGCATGTGTTCTTCTAAATATGCAAAAAGTCTCACACACAGTCAAAGTTACCTCTGTTTCCACTGCAGAGTTTCTTCTGTCCTATGAAGTTTGCTTAAATATTTACAATATGCTGCAGTGCCAGTACAGCGCGTATACCCAGAGCCTGTGTTGTGTAGGTAGCAAATGTATCATGGGTGTGTTGGTCTTAAAATGAGGTGTGTTCAGGCGCATTCCTGCCTTGAAGCAGCAGACAGCTATTGCACCAGCAGTCATCAGCAGTCATCCTTCTGTGCCACAGATCGTGCGTAAAATGTAAACACCCAGTGAGGACAGGGGCAGACGCTATTTCATCAACCTGCAACCCATCAGTTATTAATCGCAATGTTCATTTTTACGACCCCCGCCAAAACACACCTATGAATAATTAAGAGACTGTGTGCTCAGATTATGCACCTTTTAAGTAGCAGAATGTAGATACCCTACATGCACGTGCACCATACACTTGCACTGTCATCTAAATAGGGCCCCATACACGCCATAGATGTATGGAAAGCGTGACAGGCGTAGCAACAGTAACTTCGGGGATGGGACTTGACAAACATTAATTTCGTGATGTCACAAAAGGCAAGGCAAGATAATTAAAAACACCTGTGTTGTTCAGCCTTTGAACACACTATTGAAATAAGAGTCAAGGCACAAAATCTTTATTTAAGATTAATATGCCCATACTGTATAAGAATGGCAGGTTTCTGTATTAACTGACATTTCTGTTGTTGTGATAGTTTCCACAGGGAGTCAGTGCTGCAGTAAGTCGACCCACTGAGATAAAGAGAGTGAGATAAAAGACCCCATGCCACCTGCACCACAGCGCTGTGTGATTATGCATCATCTACATGTGATGCCAGAGCTGTCTTTGAAGACACGGCAGTCTACGCTGATGGACAAATGAATCACACACTTGGTGAAAAAAATATAATTAATAAATTAGCACTTGTTTGAGTAAAGGAACCTTTCAACGGGAGCTTTGCTCAGGCTGAATTGTCCCCTTTGAGTGCCGATTTGATGTTATGCTAATGAGTCATGCATATTTAAATGCTTTGAATAAACACAATGACTATTTGCTGCAATATGTTTCAGTGGGGCGACGCCGATTAATTTATGAATTGTTTTTACAAGAAAAAAATCTTATGTCTGTAAGCTCTTTGCACCAGTGATATCAGGATAATCTCACTCTAACCCCATTTCATCCCATTGTTTGTGTTTTTTCCAGCATTTGATGTCCGCAGATCAAATGACAATTGGGGCCCTAAATCCATTCTCTTCATGTCTGGCACATGTTCTCCTCTGCATGCACTATTCAGCAGATCTGCTTCACTGGCAGTAAAACCATGCAGAAGGTGATTTATTTATTAGGAATAACAAAAACCCCTGCAAAGCCGGCTCATTGTGGTGCCACAGATAGCACAAAATGCTTCATGGGCGCTGCCATAAATCATCCTGCTCGACTGGAGGCGACGTGGAAGGAGGCAGAGGCTGCACAAATGAGAGGTGGGAGCAGTGGGACGGTCAACATCGGGTGCAATTTTACTCAATTAAGGGTCAGTTAAGGATGAGGAGGAACCAATTTGCCTTAACAAGCCACCTACGCTCTATTGCAGTCGTACTGTACAGTTATAATGAAATCTGATGCCCACTGAAAACTGCAATGAGCAGCATACATGACCTTTAGGCTGCAGGTGATGTAACAGAAATAGACAGCAGTGGGTGGAGCTCTGTGTGCCATGTAGACACAGTTCTGCTGTTTGTTCTTCCACCCAGTGCAGTTAAGACACTGCAAGGGAATAATCCATAATAGAAGAGCTTGTGTTTGCACGTCTCTCAAGTGTTTTAGAATAAAATATAACTCTGTCTCACAAAGTTTTAAAGAGACCGTTCATCCTCAAACCACATCTTAACTGTAGTGATATTTATCCACTTAGAATATTTTGGTGTGTGTTTCTGAGTTTTGGAGATTTCAGCCATAGAAATGTCTGCCTTCTCTCACATATAATGGAAACAGAAGGCACTCAGTTTGTGATGTTCAAAGCACCAAAAAATACATTTAGAAAAACTCAATACCAGTGTCTCTTTCCAGAAATCATGAGCTAGTAACTCAAGATAATCCACAGTCCTTGTTGTGAGCGGGTTTCATGATAAACCACAAAAGTTTGAGCACATCAATATGAAAACAACAATATGATACAATAATACTGATAAGATAAGATACGATCACTTTTTCATACCTAGAGAGCAGTTTCATGTAGGAACATATCACTGCACAGAAGGAAGTGTGCACCTACTCATGGACAAGAGGCTCATGCTTGTGACTCTACGAAATGTAAACATTAATGGGGTCCTTCTTGGCTGAGCTGAAAATTCTCGTCCATGAGTAGATGCGTGCTTCCTTCTGAGTGGTGATATGGCTGTGGGGTATAGAGGACAAGTGCCATCTCATTCAAGAAGGCAGACATTTCTACTGACAATTTCTCCAAAACTTGGTGAACTGTTCCTTTAAGGCCATCTGCACAGATAACTGATGATAATCCCTTAGAAGTTCAGATGTTATCCTAATGCCTGGGAGGGACACGTAATGCTCCATAACATTGTTGAGTAGAAATGTACTGATACCATTTTTTTTTCATTTCCAATGTTGATTCCAATACCTGAACTTTGCATATCGGCCAATACCAAGTACCAATCCGATACCAGAGTGTTCAAAAATATCTCAAGTTCAATGCACTCAGTAAAGAGTCTGTACTGTCTTTCCCCACAACCCCCAAACAGTTCAGTCAAATCCAGTCCAATATCACAAAAGGAACAACTCAAAAATTGTGGTTTTACCACAAATCCCCACAAAAACAAACCTACTCGGGAAATAAAGAATGAAACAATAGCGTGTGTATTTGCAGTTTAGTAATAGTGATTACGTGCAGCATATACATCAGGTACTTACGGTACTGATGGTCAGTCAGTAACTTAGTAAGTCAGGTTTGCACGCCTGCCTTAGCCCTGTTAAAACACCAACAACTCCTGGAGAAACTTTGATTGGAACATTCACAATCCACCGGATTAGTCCTCCTGAAATTGACTCCAGAGACCTTCTGCTTACCACAACACAATTGGATTTCGAGGTAAAGGTAGTACTTCTCTTCTCCACCGACCATAAAATTTGGTATATGGGACACTGCTGGAAGTACAAAGTCCTGTTTTGAGGCTAATATACATGGTATCGATTTTGTGCATAGACTCTGATGCTGGCCAGTCTTGGAGGCATTTTGGAGGTATATTAGAGGCATATCGAAAAAGCCCCAAATATATTTGACTTAAAGGAAAATGACTACTGATAAGGTGACATTGCTGTGCAATAATGCATCTGCATAAAAGAGGAGACAAAGGAGACACACAACACCACAAACCATAAAGTGTGAGAGTCAGGCAGACAGGAGAGATGTAGGAAATGTACCTTGAGGCTAAACTGTTTGTGACATTCTCCTCCTCTTTTTCCTCCTCCTCCTCTTCCCTAGAGGAACAAGAGAGTCATTCCCGGTTATCATCTCCAGCACATTAACGCTTCATTTATCAGAATAAGTAATAACAATTAGCACTGGCTGTAGAGTCAGAATTCAGGACATAATGAAACATCTTTTGAAAGTTTAATTCTGAAAACCCCTCAACCAGAGATATAGTGAGCAGCTGGTAATTCAGGGTCTGGATGAGAAGTGGCAAAGCTATTAAAAGTTTCCCACAAGCCCATCAGTCTGGCCAATACCGGTGTGAGGCGGATTAGAGGTGGATTTGTTGGCTAGGGAGAAAGTTATTGGTATTTTCTGAGCAACACATTCACTTTTTTTCAGACAAAAGCCCTACGGCAGCCTTTACAAAGTCTGACTGACAGCTCTTTGCAACCATGGCAACTAGACGACAGGTGCAATCATCAAGCAGTAAGGATGGAGGGCTCGTTCACCTGAGAAAGGTGAGAAAATGTACAAACTGCAATTCAAAAAAAGTTGAGATGTTCTCTAAAACAAATATATAAACAGAATACAATGATTTACAAAAACTTTTCTTCTTTTATTTGGTTGAATACAGTCTAAAGTCAAGATATTTAATGTTCAAAGTGCTAAACTTTAGAGTTTTTGGAAAATATATACAGTCATTCAGAATTTGATGCCTGCAACACGTTTCAAAACAGTTTAGAAACAGGGGCAACAAAAGGCTGGGAAAGTTGTGAAATGCTCAAAAAACACCTGTTTGTAACATTCGACAGGTAAACAGGTTAATTGGTAACAGGTGACAGTATCATGATGGGGTATGAATGGAGAATCCTCAATGCCCTCTGTGGGCAAATAGTCCAACAGTTTAAGAACAGCGTTTTTCAATGCACGGTTTCAAAGAATTTAGGAATTTCACCATATACAATCCATATCATCATTAAAAGATTCAGATTATCAAAAGAAATCTCTGCATGTAAGAGGGAAGGCTGAAAACTAACATTTACCCATGACCTTTGACCCCTCAGGCAGCACTCCATTAATGACTGACATGATTGTTGAAGGGATACTACTATATGGGCTCAGGAACACTTTGGAAAAACACAGATTGTCGTTGCTTCTACAAATGCAAGTTGAGACTCTACCATGCAAAGCAAAAGCCATATATCAACAACATCCAGAAACACCACTGTCAGTTCCACATTTCAAATTGTTTTTGGAATTAATGGACGTCGTCTCCTCTGGGCTAAAGAGGAAAAGGAGCATCCAGACTGTTACCAGCCGCAAAGTACAAAAGTCAGCACCTCTGATGGTATGGGGCTGTGTTAGTGCCCATGGCATCAGGGGTAACTGTCACATCTGTTAAGATGCCACTAATGCTGAAAGGCAAATACAGGTTTTGGAACAATGCTGCGATCCAGACAACAACATCTTTTTCAGAGATGTTCCTGCTTATTTCACCAAGAAAATGCCAAGACACATTCTGCACGCATTACAACAGCGTGACTAAGAGTTCAGGGGCCAGACTGACCTGCCTGCAGTCCAGACCTGTCTCCCACTGAAAATATGTGGTGCATTATGAAGCAAAAAATACAACAGCAGAGACCCTGAACTGTTGAGCACCTGAAGTTGTATATCAGGCAAAAAAGAGAAAGAAAGAAAGAATTCACTTTCAAAACAACAAACAGTTAGTGTCCTTGGTTTCCAAACACTGTCTAAGTGTTGCAGGCATCACATTCACATTCAGTGTACATTTACAAAAAACAATAAAATTGATCAGTTTGAATATAAAATATCTTGTCTTTGTAGCGTACTCAAAAAGTATTGCAAATCATTACATCCTTCTTTTTGTTCTGTTATTTACATTTTACACAGTGTTGCAACATTTTTGGAATTGGGATTTGTAAATGAATGTGCTAGAGGTACATACTACGTGCTGAATATGAGTGTTAGCTTCAGAAGTTCGGTGACTATTCTCATCCCACTTTTATTGAGCCCGTTTACTGTATTTCTCCTCAGCTGTTTTTTCCTTTGTCGACCAAATCCAAATACTGTATCTGTTATATAACACCCGTGGGATGCTCTAAAACTTAGATTAGTCAACTTTTCTTGTTTTCCTCAGGCTGCTTGGTCTCACATCGGCAGACCCTGAACAGTTTTTAATTTTAGGCCGTAAGATGGTGCATCTTAGGCGTTCAGTGTCAACAAATAAAAACACAAAAAAGCACGCACACGACGGCATTCAGCTCCACACACAGAATTAATCACACACCCATTCAAAATGCAGAATAATGATGGACTTGGAGGTCTGGCTGTGCAGATAGTCTCAGTGGAAATCGATACCACCCACAGATTGTTTCACATAGTATTCAGCAAGAACACGACAAGCAAACCACAGAGAGGGACCAAGGAGCAGGGCAAAGAGGAAAAGAGCAGCCCGTAGGGAAGAGCGTCTTACAGTTTTTCATACTAAATCTATAGAACCTTGTACAGCAGGGTGACTCGTCTACCATTATGAACTACCATATACAATGCATCATAAACTGTATAAACCGAGCGTGCAACTTAAGCCACAATGTTTTCCCTTTTTCATTTCAATGTGAATGCTGGCAAAGTGACAAGCAAGGTTCACATCTCCACAGTGCCAACAAAATCCATTTTAAAATCCCACTGCATTATTTTTACCCCG
>JAJHUR010103753.1:0-13665 GCA_027495735.1 Lutjanus campechanus
TTTTTTTTTTACTGCATTTACGTGAGAAACTTAGAGCAGTGTGCAGAAGTGAAAAGAGGAATAACCCTGGTGAACTGCACCTACAGCCTTAATCCCTACAGCAGCGTCCTCTCACAAAGAAGGCACACAGCGTTTTAGTCCTGCCTTCACCAGCACTCATGGTCTGTGGCTTAACCACAGGGGTAAAATGCTAATTAAACTGTAGCGTACACACCTCCCTTGGTTTTGGCTTTACGGGCTTGCTTGCTAATTTCACAGGCCGCTGTAATCACTGTGAGAAGAGTGTGTGCAGTGTTATGAGAAATGTCTGGCCCAGCGGGGGCCTACATGTGTCATCACGCTTGTTTGGATCCTCATATTATTTCACCTAATTCCCCCTCCAAGTTAGAGTTAGTAATCATGAGGGTATACAAACACTAAGAGATAGCATGGGAAATACAAATATTCCCACACGTTCTCCGTGGCTCTACTTCCGATCACGAAAGCCTTGTGTCCATAATCCTTTTATCCCTGTTTGTTTTAAGCCTGGTCAGCCATGTGCCTCGTCCGCAACACTGTAAACTTATTAAAAACGCACACAAGCTTTTACTGCAGAAACATATGCTTAGCTCCAGGGGGTCATGGTTTTCTGAGTAGCTGCTTGGTACTCTTAATGTGAACAGTATAAGTGAAAAATGAACCTCATTCAACCAGACCATATCAAAATCCATTTTTCTTGGTCTCAGGATTAGAGATGCAACTGTACCACAACCTCAAGGTCCGATAGTAGCATGTTTAAAAGGCCACGATATGATATTTATTGCAATATTAAAAAACAAAGTAAAATGATGACTTGAAAAATATCAATCAATAATAAAATAATAAATCTGGTGTGTACAACATTTTGTGTTTGTATAAAATTTGTTTTTTATATTAGCTCTAAGTGCCTCTGCTTTCCTTATTTAATGAAATAAAATAAAAGCTGTTAGCCACAAGCTAAGCAAAAAAAAGGCATGATTTGTCTTTGCATGTAATTGCAAAACAAAAACAATGCATTAGTCTATGGACGCTCATTTCCACCATGTAGAAGAAATATATAAAAATTTGAAATGATTACTTTTTCTCTCATAATTTTGACACTACAATTATGACTTTTATCTCATAATTTCAACTTTAACTCATAATTGTGACCATTAAACTCATAATTAGGACTTTAGAACTCATAAATGATTTTATCTCATCATTCTGACTTTTTATCTCATAATTTTGACTTTTAATTCATATTTATGGCTTTTTAACTTATAATAAGGACTTACGATTGGGATATTGGTTTTTATTTACTGGCAGAAATGGACTTCCATATAATCAAGTGAATAACCATGTAATATCACGGTAGATATTGTTACAGGTTTTGAGTAAGGTATTGAGACATTTTTATTGTGATATTTGATATGTAATTACATCCACACTCATGACAGTTTCAACTGCTCATGTTCAGTCACAAAAGTTAGCCTATAATAAAAATATGCAGAGTATTTGAGAGTATTTATTCTTAGATTTCAGTGTATCTTGTAATCTTCCCTCACATCATCTTCCAGCTGTTTTTACTGGGAAGGAGGGGGGAGATACAATGTGTGCATGAATCGATGTCACAGACTGTAAAAGCTCTTTGGCCCACAAACCTGAAACTTGAATCATCCCCATGAAGTGAGGGTCAGCTGAGGAGAAGTGCAGCCGGAGATGTCTGCTGAATTTCCTTGTTGTGGTAATCAGGATGTCTAACCAGATGCAGCATGTCTGGATACTAAATTGGATTTGGTAGCCAACCTATTTTTTGAGTAGGCCACTTAACTTATTCACTCAGCATGCTGCCTACTGGCTTTGATACAACTTAGTCTTACAAACACATTGAAAAGAGGCAAATTAAACTAGAGTGTTGGCACTGCTGAGTAAATAAGCTTTATTTAACAACTGGAGCTAAATGAATTCAATCAGGACTATTATGGTGATCAAACACCAGCGTCTGACTGGAGAAGATGCCACTGATGTTTTTCTTCCTCTCTGAAAAGATGTTTGATCAAGAAAGCCGACGTTTTTCACTAATAAAACACATCTTGATGTCATTTGAGCTTAAGAAGATGCAGTCCACACGGTTCGGCCATTAGCCTTGACTACTTTCGCTACATCTTTTTTTTCTCTTTTCTGTTGGACCAAAACTGTAAACACGGAAAAAACATGGTAAAATAACCGTCTCCAGTTTCAAACCGTCAACACAAACTCGTTTTCTGTAGCTCTTCTTACCTTCATATGTCCCTCTGAGGTCTTTGAAAACTCCAGCATGAACTTTTTCTCCTGTCAGAAGATTTGTTTCACTTGATTTGCGTCCTCTGATCCCGACGCAGCGGAACACTAAACGGCCAAGCTCGTGTTGTAACTGACAGCGAAGCCAGCCAGTAGACGAGGCTTAGACCGAGGCGCTGACCAATGAGAGACCATCTTATGGGAAAGGAGGCGGGAACAGTGACGTCCCAGCTCTTGGATCTTGGTTGGATTTCTTTGTTTAGTGTTTCTTGAATGCCTGCCTCTTCTTCAAGAATGTCTTGTGGGTACGCCAAGACTTTCAGCAAGTTATTTTAACGACTTCACAGGTATTTTACCGGACGAAATGTTAAAACATGACTATGGTTTGTTTGTTGTCCGACATAGTGAAGTTACTGTGAATTTGTAGCTTTATTGCACTTTTGTACACTATCGTACTGGTCTTGTTGTCATCTCCTATGATAAGATTCCTATATTATATTTATATAATAATTCAATAAAATTTAAATAGCTTGATATGGATTAAGGATATACCATCATTTTGTTTAGTATTAAAATATAAAAAATATATAATATATAAATATATAAAATATAGGATGCACTGGTGGAAGAGAGCATAGATGGATGTACTTTATTGATCCCATATTGGAAATTCTTGTGCTACAGCAGCAGGTTATCCAGGCATTGCACAGAAACAGTAAATACACAGTAATATACATAGACATAGGAACAAAGAACTAAACATCAATATACAAATAACACATCAAGTAACAAGAAATACATTAAAATACCTGAAAACAAAATAGTTGTAAAACAAATACTTAAAGGACTATTTAATATAAAAATACTTTACTAAACCATATCATTTAATATTGTTTTATAAATTATTTTATTGGAATATCATTGATGCATGTTGTTTACTGGTCAAGATGGAGTTAATTTTAATAAATTATTTACTGTTTAATAGTTTGGGTAAATGATACATTAAATACATTGAATTTTAGAGTTTTATCGCGCTTCAGGCTTTTCAATCAGGAAAGTAACTGCAGCTGTTACATGGGTTAAAAAATATATAGTAGTATACTGCGACTTAACGCACTTATACTTTATTAACATTTACTACAAGGAACTTTCATATTATGTTGATTTTGGAGTCCCATGTGGACAAAAGCAGTATTCACTGCCATAACATCAAAAATGAAATTATTTAAATAAAAATATCCTCCTGCTTCCTGTGAAGTTGCTGACTTGGGCCTACTACCCACTGTAACTTTGCCTGGGAAAATTTTACACAGGCTCTTCCGGTCTGCATGCTGTAAATCGTTTGATCTAGTTTCAAGGAGAATCAGACCCAGTGGCAAGCATCAAGAATAACTACAGAGAAATAGCCAATCTTCTTGTGAATGGTCTTGTTTACTTAGATCACATGAAGGCATCAGTATTAAACTGAGACTGTTTCATAATCAGTTTAAACCTACTTTAGTGTGTTTAAGTATACCACTGGAGTAAAGGTAATTAGTTTCTTTCCACTCTACTGATAGGATGAACATTTGATTTGATTCTGCTGTAAAACTACAGTTGTACATGGTCTAAATATTAATAAACAAACAGATTAAATCCAATATGTGACCATGTGCAGACAAAAATGAAATAAAAATAAAGTATAAATAGCATAAAACAAACCTCTGTAGGTCCATATGTCGTTATATCTTGCAGAGGCAATGAAAGTCAATATATAAACCATCTGTTGACTGTTTTATATGAATCATTCAAGTGTTGGTAATTATTCCAGCAAAAGCATCCCTTTCATTGATTCCTGGATTTGTGGGATTACGGTATTATTGACTGCCATCTGGTGGCACAGTCACTGTAAGAGCCAGAGTGGCTGGTCCGCAGAGCTTCAAGACGTCTGTGTGATTGTTGGAGGAGGAAAGAGAAATGTCAGCGGGTTCACCTGGGAAATCAAAAGCTTTAGACTGAAGGTGAGCTAATACGACAGCCAGCTTCAAACTCTAAGAGCCCTTTCAGGAGAGGAACAGTTGGAGGTATTACGGTGACGTTTACCCTGTTTGTCTGATTTCAGAGACGCACTTCACACGACTCTTTGTCTTTTTAGCAGCACTCAGGAATAACACAAACTGGAGTGTGAAGGTCCAACTCTATTGGGGAGGGGGGGGTACAGCTGTGTTGTTATTTTTGTCAGCTGTGAGGCACAGAGCTCCAGATGCCAGTGACAATAATCAAATGAGAAATTCACTGTGCTATAGACCTGAAAATTTAAGGCTGTCTCAACTGCAAGCTGGAGCCCCTCCTGTAGTACATAATAGCTGCCAGTAGAGTGCAATGCTCACACAACTCACGTCAAAGTTACAGTAACCACAGTGGTTTAATCACTCAGCATCTACATGTAAAGTAATACAGAACATACAGTCTTTTCCCCATAACTGTGGTGGATCATAATAGACAATCCAGCTTTATTTACTGTTACCAGTTGCTACTCTACTGATGTATTGATGATAATTCACGTCAGATATGATCATCAGACAAATATTGTCAGCCAATGCAACATGTTTCTTCGCCCTCTTCTTTCACCGTCTCTCTTGTCTGTGTATTACAGGGATGTCACGATTCTCCAAATCCACAATTTGATTAAATTTTTGATGTCAAGGTCATGATTTGAGTTTTGATTTAAAGGAGAATCTGTAGGCTAATATACAGTATTTACTGTTAAGTTGAAATACACTTCTGCGGTTAAATTGAGTAATCTGTTAATGGAGTCTGACATGCAGTAAGACAGGCAGTCACTGAACTCAAACTCTAAAGTGTGTATTTTCAGAGCTTTTGTTTTCAGGATATGGGGCAACTGACAGAGTTATAAACAGATGATCAACTTACAGTGTAGGACTCGTCCTCAGTTGTGATTTCATGATGCTGAGCTCGTCTTGCGCTTGTGTTCCTGCAGCCTGCCTGAGGCTCTCTGAGTCTGGAGGGGGACAACTCACTTTAACCATAAATATAAATTAGGATTTTGACCTACTTAATATACAGTCTATGGCCCCAACTCCAATTTAGACTTTCTTTTTCAGCAGTGACCGTAGTTATGCCATTGTGAAAGACTATCGAGTCTTGGTTTGTTAAGATCAACAACTGTGATTTACATTTTCAGATTCTTCTGTCAAATTCCTGGTGTCAGCATTTTGTTACAGTCACAGAGAAGTGTTTCAGGCTATAAGGGAAAAGGAAAAGGATATAATAATAACTACTGAAAGGTACTGTGTTTGCTGTCACAGAGGAAAAATAAGGGTAAAAAAAATAGGGTAAAAGTGAGAAAACACTTGATGTGATATTGGTTTGCTACCATTTCGGTGCTAGCATGAGCAGCCCACTCTCATGGCAGGTTAACGTCCACAAGTCAGTGCCGAATGTGGTCAAGCATTGTTTGTTTATATGCCAGTTTCTTCTGAGGCAGCCTATATGGATGACAGCGGTCCATTCAGGTACTTTGATCCTGTTCATGCCCTCGACACTTTTTTGGATAAAAACAACCACTATAATTTAACTGGCTTTAAATGCTAATTCCAACGGCTTTGTCATCTTAAATGCATTAAAACAAGAAAACTATTATGAGCCCAAATCCTAGGTGAACAGTTTGTCTTTGCCGATCAACGGTTGATGTTATAAAAGATTAAAGAAACAGGGGTCCTTTCAGTCTGTCTCCATCAAAGGGGATGAACCATGATTTATACAGCTACCTTACTGAATCTTCAGGGAATCTTCAGAAATCTGTCACTTTTTATATTATTAAGACACTTTACTTCACTGTTTTTGCAGACTGAACCAAATGTCGTAAAAGCAGGTGTTTTATGGTAGGCCCCGTTTTTTTCATAGTAAGAACTTTAGTTACTTTTCACCAAGACTCTTTTCTGATTCACTTCGATCTACAGGCCACAGACACACATACTGGCTGCTTTTACAGGGCTTGTTTTCACGCAAAAGAAGGGGCGTGGTCATTCTCAACACAGGCACATGACGTCTGGCTGCTCTCCATACAACCTTATTTTTATTATCTAGATCAAAATACTGCCAAACCCTAGATTTGTGAAACTTTCGCGAGATTTGTATGTGTTGTTTGTTTATTGTGCTTGTTGTACAAACTTTATATTTAAAAAATATATATAAATATATAATATATACATATATAAATATATAATATATTTAAAACTTTATATTTGGGAAGCTATTCATGCTATTTTGCGTGAAAAATTGCATTAACCATTTATCAATTATCAAAGTATTTTAATTGTTTAATTCCTTTATATCACTTGCCTGGTTGGACTAGTGAGTTAGCAGATTTACTTGCCCAACATAGCATTTTACTTGCCACGAGCAAGTGTTCAAGCCTTAAAGTTGAGCCCTGCTATTATCTCAGTGGGACCTTCCTGCTAAATAAAAGGTAGATAAAATAAAATCTGCTAAATACTTGAACTGTGATTTTCTGTATACTACTGCAGTCTCGATTCATTTGAATTTATTTCAATTTAATGAGCTTTAATGGCATGAAAAGACAGCGCTTGATTGCCAAAATAAATGAATATTAACAATAATATTAAAAAAAATTAACCACATTAGTTCTAAATAACTAATGATGACAACAATGATAAATGTATACCTACTCATCCAGTCACAAACGCTAATATATACAGCATGGTAACTCAAATATAACGATCAGTCAGTTAGCAAACAAACAAACAACAACAGTCAATTTGAACATGTCTCACTGCTGGGACAGAACTAAAACACAAGTGCACTTTGGTGTAGCAATTTGGCTGGAAGTTGCAAGACACACTACCTTGTCTCAGCGCTAAATTGGCACAACACACACAAATGAGTCCCCTTTCTATGACTATGCATCTTTGTGCTATTTGGTAATTGTGTCCCTTTTTTCTCACTCTGCTATCTTGAGGGTATACAGAGAGCAAAGTCAGAGAATTGTCACTCCTGATAGGCTCCCGGTGCAGGGAGCCTCTTCAGCCTTAATAGAGAGTCTCTATTTCAGGCTCTTCAATTAAGCCGCTCTGTTCAGCTTTCTGACTGGCTGCTGTGGAAAATCTGTGTCCTCCGAGTCTTTGTCCTGTGTCCTCGTCTCTCCCTTCTCCAAACAATTTAAAGTGTAAAACAGTTTCCATTTATGTTGGTTTAGTCCTGAAAAAAGTGGTTGCAGAGGTCATTGGCTCTAAATTGTACAATCTAGAAGGATTTTGTCAGTGTTGCCCTGTAAAATCAGAGCATTTGAGGTTACTGTAGAATGGAAGTGGCAAAACATATCATAAAGAATAATTGGTTTAGTTTAATAAGTGGTGAGATGTTAACAACATTTACTTACTAACCCTAACCCTAACTGTACTTTAGTACAAAAGTGAGGTCCTCGTACTTCATTTCTATTTTATGCAGCTTCTGCTCCACTACCATTCAGAAGAAAGATTACAGCACTACACTTGTTTGACATCTACATTTTACTGATGACACCCAAAAACATACGATCAGCTCATGTGATGCACTAAGGATGAAACTACCCACTATATAAAATATTGGATATTGGCTCCATCTCGACCAACTACAACAGGAAAATATGCTGACACATTTATTCATCAGTAATAATATAATACATAACAGTCACTGGAGTCTTTTTACTGCCTCGTGAGTGCTTTTTACTTTTGTTACACTAAGTGCATTTTGATATACTTTCGCTTAAAGCAACTCCTGTTGATGGCACCTGTTGACAGTGAGTCTATGCAGATGTAGATGGATGTACTTTATAGATCCCAGACTGGGAAATTCTTGTGTTACGGCAGGTTATCCATGCATTGCACAGGAACAGTAAATACACGGTAATATATGGGAACGTAAGTAGAGAGAAATATATGTCAATAGAAAAATAACACATGAAGTAAAATAGCTCAATGTAAAATAGTAGATAAAGCCTTACCACACTCTATGGATAGTAAGATATAGGCCTAAATTAAATTCATATAATATCTATATAACACACAATGTAAAGAATATACTACTACACGAATATACTAAAATACAAAATATAAACATAGGATAACATATTATATATTAGACAAGTGAGAAAAGCTACATTTATTTTTAATTAATTTAATTTAAAAAAATACAAAGATGTACAAAGGTGGATTTTTATCTGGCTAGCACATGCATTTGTTTTGAAAGCAAGTGAAAGAAAAACAACTTTTTTTTAAAACTATTTTTCTTTTTCCAACACAGCTGTTTATGATGAGGCAGCGTATGTATTTGTGGCTGTGTAAAATTAATAAATGATGATGGTAAAATGAAGTAAACTTTGGTTTATAAAAAAGGAAACTTTGTTTGGGGACTACAATTAACTCATTTAGTTGCTCACTCGTGATTTTGCTGAGAAAGCAACATTCTCTGGTTAAAGCGATATTCCACCCCAGTACTCACCCCTATGCCGATGTGAGGATGGGTGAAGATCTTCAGTTCACAAAACAATCCTGGAGTTTCAGCAGAAAACAGTATGGTGACCACGGATAAAATGTAAAAAAAAAAAAGAACACAAAACAAACACAAAATGTCTCCATCCTGCTCATGTGGTGTAATCCAAGTGTCCGCAAGCCACAACATTAAAATTTAACCACAAAACACCATGTTTTTAGCCGAAATGTCAACTGTAGCCTTCCAGGTAGCATGTAAACATGGTGTTGATGTATCGTGAGACTTTGTATATCTCTTAATGGATGCATGTGTGAAAATATCACGATATTTTCAATATCGCGATATTGAAAAATGGAGACATTTTGTTTTGTGTTCTTGTTTTGTGGACTGAAGATCTTCACCCATCCTCACATCGGCATAGTGGTGAGTACATACTGAGTGGACTAGCATTCTGGGGTTGAATATCGCTTTAATGTTGCTGTAGCAGGCTATAGCTTAGTAGCAAGGCCAGTCTTACATTTTTAGCCAGTTGTATAACAGTAATGTCCACTGTGACCTCCCCCATCTCTCAATATCTTTCAGAAGTAAAAGAGAAATATTACATATCTGTGCCGGAGAAAGACAGCCAATTCATGATCATTTTTGAATCTCTTCAAATTCTGCATTTTGTCTCCATCTGTTGAATAACTGTCCAAGGTTAACTCATATTTTGTCCTGAGCTCCATCACTGTCTATTTTTCTCTTTGCTGATCCTGCCCCAGTATCAACCACAACCACTAAAATAAAATTCTCAACAGAAAAAGCTCCTCCTGCTCCCTGTTAACTGCAGTCACTGTGAAACTTTGCCTGGGAAAATATCCGCATGCCACAAATTGTTGGAATCTGACCCTACCTAGCCCAGTGGCAGGCATTAAGAATAACCAAATTGCAACTGCCATTATTCACACTCCTTCAGTAGCTTCTTCATACAAAGATCAGTAAGCCAGCAACCCAGTTTACCCCCCAGTTTTTATATATTTTGTGTCCTTCGTTTCTTTCCCACTTTTACAACTATTCTCTTTTAAACTTTTATCTTCTCATTCATACTTTAAGCTGGAAAAAAATAAACCTTAAAACTCCACATCTTTAATACATGATTGATATTTTTAAACTTTTAAAGCCAGCAATGTAGTTTAGCATGAGTTTTTCAACATCCAACATTCTCACTGCAGTTTCTTTAGAAATTGCTCTCTCTTTAGAAAGAAAATACTACTGCAGTTGACTTTACAAAACTTTGACACTTATGTCCCTCAATCGTCCATTGGGCTAGAGACTCTGTTCAGTTGTAGCCAATTAAGCCAATTTTGTCACTAATGGTCTCTTTTGCTCATGTGTGTCATATAGTCATCAGTATTAACTTGAGACTGTGTCATAATGACTTTAAAACTCCTTTAAGTCAAATTTGCAGTGCAGAACCTTCACTTGTAACGTGATGTATTGTAGTATTGTCATTTTTACTTAAATGGACAGTTCAACCAGAAGTATCGGCTGTGAAGAGCTCTGTCTTCTCTTGAATATACTGGAAGTAAATGTCACTCGGCTTCTCGTGCTCAAAGAGCCAATAAAATAAATTGAAAAAAATTCAACACCTGTGTCTCTTTCCAGAAATCATGACCCGGTTACTCAAGGTAATCCTTGTTGTGAGCAGTTTCTTGTAGAATCAGTTTTCTTTCCAGTAGAAAGAAAGTAGTTCCAATAGATTCTACTGTAGAAAGAAAGTAGTTCCCACATTAAACTGCATGCAACAAGTTCTGTGGATTATCTTGAGTAACCGGGTCATGATTTCTGGAAAGAGACATTACTGTTGAGTTTTTTAAAATATATTTTTGCGGGGTTTGAGCAAAACAAGCTGAGTGTCATCTAGTTACATTATACAGGAGAGACATCTCTATGACCAATATCTCCAAAACTCAGAAACTCACACCAGAACTATCTAGATAGATATATAGCACTACAGACCAGAGGAAAATATGTATTTTTTCCTTTTGGGGTGAACTGTCCCTTTAAGTAAAGGATCTAAAAACATCATCAACCACTGGATGAAAATCACTATATTCCTTTCGATTTTCTTTTTCTGATTTATGTATTTCTTATGAATCAGTTCCAATAACTATATCATTTTGCATAATTAATATTATAAGAAAAGCAATGTAATGCTGAAACCTGCATGCTCACAAATCCTGTTCAAAAGACACACCTACAAGTTAAAATTTTGTTGTGTCAGCACAACTTTTTTGTTCTTTTTGTACTTTTTTCACACCAATCTTCCCCCACCCCCTCTGTCTTATCTGTACTGACATAATCGCTGACTGAGGTGTTTTTGTCAAGTCCATATCTAATTTTTCCAAAGGTGTCCTGGCTTTCAGCGGCTTTCAGAATCCAAGTCCAAACAGAACATTGACATTTAGCTCAGCACAGAGGGAGCATCATGAAAAAAGTACACTTTGACTTTCAAAATAGCAGCATGAATCATACAGAATATTTCCCTGAAGGTTATGCTTTGCTCAGATGGGGTCTTTTCAGCTGCATGAAAGCTGTTTTAAGGGAACTTTTGAAACATTTTCTTTTCATTGAACCTGGAACGGATAAATCCATATTTAACCCCCAACATCTGTGGCCCCAATCAAGTCTGAATGTATCTACTACAAAACTTCAATCTCTGTTACTTCTGCCATATCATTCCCTGCTTAAGTGAAAGTATTCCGGCATTCAAGATGAATATTTCATCTCCATTTCACACCTGGCGCTCCATCGTAGACATAATGGTAAGATGACACACCGTGGTGGCACAGACACGATCAGAGTAGGGATGGAGAGAGGGAGGAGTAAATATAGCATCAGAGTCTTGGCAGGAGCCGACGACAATCTAAGACCTAATCTGAGGCAGTTATCAGCATCTGTTGCCTGGCACCCAGTTCTGTGGGGGTTTTAGTTATTCATCTATTGCTCCATATCTGTCACTTTTTTGCATCTGATTCCCCATACAGAGGATGCATTCAAGAGTGTGGGAGGATGTAACCTCTCAATACCCCTCAGTGAGTCAGTCTGTCAGTAATACACACGCACACACACGCACACACACGCACACACACACACACGTCTACGTGCTCAGCTCACCTGATTGCATGTGTGTGGAGCTGTTAAAGAGTTTAAGGTGGGGAAATTGATTTGTTTTGCCACTGGCCATGTTAAATGTAAATTGCCCGAGTGCCTGACCTTGAAGCGGTCCTGATTAATCATTTGCATATCTCCAGAGTGGTAATGTGTCTTCAAGCAGCAGCCTCTGTCACTGTTACTGATGTATTTGTTTTCTAATCATGTGGCAGCAGCTGCATGTGGAATTTAATATTTAACGACTGCCTTGTTATTCATGTATTCACTGTATACGAAGGCAAGTCGCTTTGATCTTTGTAAGGCATTGATTGGACCCTAAAAACTCTGCAAGACTAAACAAGTGTCCCCCTTTAAAGGAATAGTTCGGTTTGTTTGATGGGGGGATATGAGGTACCAGCATATTAGTTAAAGTAGATGGCGGTCAGCACGCCCCCAGTTTGGAGAAGCAGACAGGAGAACCATCACGGAACCTAATCAATGGCGGTCAGCAGTTAAATGTATTTTAGTCCCTTAATATTTATATTAGTTTAAGTGTATGTTATATTTCGAATACTGTCACTGCTTTACCTTGCTGGTAGACAGACTTTTCCAATGGGAAACTGACAATATATAAGCCAAACGTCGCTTTCTCCAAACCAACCATACTCATGGGCGAAACCAGTAATTTGACCTCACAGAACACAGGAGTTACTGGACTCCCTCTGCCTCAATTTGTTCATCTGTTTGTATTTTTGTGTGACTTCTGTGAATCTGAACTTTGATTTTAAACACACAGAACACTGTTCTGTGTGTTATTTGCTTACATAATGGCAGTGTACTGCTGGAAAAGGCCATCTGATGGCAGGGTAAAGCTGTGAAAGTGGTCATAAAGATTCTTTTAAGTGGCTTGAAGTTACCATGAAGTCAAAATTGATGTTTTGATTTATCAAATATGTATTATACATCACCTGTACACCAGTCTCTGGCCCAGCTATGTCAAAAAGTTGTTTTGTAGATATTTTGGGGTATTTTAATGGTATTTCATATTTTTTTCTTTTCCTGGCAAATGATTACATATTATAACTTATAACTGTTAATGTCTCATCCTGTACTTGGAAGCGTACACTAAATTTACGTCCAGTTAAATACTTTCTCGCTCGCGATGCTGCCTGAGCATGGGAGGAGAATACATCTATTTACCAGAGTGGACTTGAGCATCTCTGGGGCCAGGCCTCACTGTACAAAAACACAACTTCATAATTTTATTCATTGATTTGAGTGAAACTGGATCATATTTTGCGGTTTCCCCTCTGATGTCCTCCAGCTCTAGAGTTTCATGATAGACAGATGGCTTTAGCTTTGTTGTTATGGTTTGACCAACACACGGCTCTGCTCAGAGAACAGAGTCAACAGCTCTTTACTGCACATATGTGACTTATGACTTTTAGCAGCATTTACTAAAAGCATTGAAAAAAATGGGTGGTCCTGTCGGGTGGGTGGGCTGCTGTCCCCCAAAACAATAGTAGTGGAAACACTGCAGTATGACTGCTGCACGGTTGGAGGGTGCGTGTAGCACATTCAGTTTTATTCGCTACTGTAAATGGCAATCAATGTTTACGATTCCCTCCTACTGCCTGAGTTACAGTAAACATATAAGCAATAAGCACCCCATGACCCATTTCATGGGAACTTTAAATATGTTTTGCTGCTGACCCTGTCCATAGCAGCTCATTGCTTCACTTCTGTGCTAGTACCCCTCTC
>JAJHUR010103762.1:0-16080 GCA_027495735.1 Lutjanus campechanus
CTCCTCCGCACAGTGTCCTGATAATTGCAGACTTACAGTGCATGTGTGAAACAGGTTCCAGTTAAGACTCTGCCACGGAAAGCAAATGCCACATATCAATAACATCCAGAAACGCTGCAGACTTCTCTGAGCTGGAGCTCATCTGAGATGGACTGACGCAAAGTGGAAAAGTGTGCTGTGGTCTGATGAGTTCACATTTCAGAATGTTTTCAGAAATTATGGCTGTTGTGACTTCTGAGCTGAAGAGGAAAAGGACCATCCAGATTGTTACCAGCCCAAAGTTCAAAAGTCAGCATCTGTGATGTTAGTGCCCATGGCATCATGGGTAATTGTCACATCTGTGAAGGCCTCATTAACACTGAAATGTACATACAAATTTTGGAAAGACAAATGCTGCCATCCAGACGGCGTCCCTTGCAGAGACGTCCCTGCTTATTTCAGCAAGACGACGCCAAGACACATTCTGCAAGTGTTCAAACAGAGTGGGTTCACAGTAAGAGTTCAGGTACTAAACTGACCTGCCTGCAGTCCAGACCTGTCTCCTATTGAAAATGTGTCGTGCATTATGAAGCACAAAATACAACAACAGAGACCCTGAACTGTTGAGCACTTGAAGTCGTATATCAAGCAAGAATGAGAAAGAAATTTACTTTCACCAATTAGTATCTTCAGTTCCCAAACACTTACTGCATGTTGTTAAAAGAGAAATTGATGTATCACAGTGGTTAACATGTTCTTGTCCCAATTTTTTGGGAGCCAGTCATTGCATTCTTTTCATTTATGTTTTACACAGTGTCTCAACTTCTTTAGAATTGAGGTCGTAGATTTGTCCTGTGCATGTTCTAGGAATAAACTTCCTGGGCAAGACTGATGTGTCTGTTTTTATTTACAGTTCAGAGGTGTTCAGGCTGAATCTGGAACAAGGACGCTTCCTCAACTCACTTCAGACTGATGCTGTGTAAGTTAACTGTTGACAGTTTTTATGTTGCGGTGACGTTTGTATGCTCCAGTAACAGTTAAGTGCTTGATTCAGCCAACTGTACAGTATTCAAGTTGTTGCACCGAACAAGTCTTTGGTGTAATCTGACATTAACTGATGAGCTCTTTGCGTCACTTCTGTCAGCTGATGTTCACGATGCTTCTTTTTTTGACTCCTCGACCAGGGAGAACAATGTGTGCGACATCAATCCCGTCCATCATTTGTTTGCCACAGGAACCTCTGAGGTAAGTGCCATAGCAGGCTGTGTGTGAGATGAGGCACCAGTTATTACAGACACGAGTGAAAACTGTGACTGTGTGTGTTTGTGTGCTTGTTCATTGTTACGTGCATTTTAGAATATATTAAGACTTGTACTCTACTAAATTAAACAAAAATATGTCCTTAAAATTAAAAACCCCTGATAAGGATTAAAAAGTCTTTGGTGAAAGTATTAGCAGATTTATTTCTGGACTGTGCAGCATCAGGTTCCTTTGTGCTACATGTGCTCAAAGTAAAACACATTCACAAAGGCTACATTAAGACTACAGGCAGTAAAACTTGATCTGTTTTTCTTTTGTTTGTTTTTTTTAATTTGATTTGTGCCACTTTCATATGGGGACCTAACTTGACCTAACAAGTTATATGTTTGAATTAAAAATTCAGTCAACAAGTACTCTGTTTGAAGAAGTTTGCCTTATGGTCCAACAGAGGGCGCTCCAAAAAATTAATCATCGGCTTGACTTTTTGCTTGCCCTGTTGACCAATCAGTCAACTAAGTGACTAATATTATTGTCACAAAAATGGCGGACACTAGTGAGCAAAGACCTTAAAGTGATATTCCACCACTGAATAATAGTCCAC
The DNA here is from genome assembly GCA_027495735.1 of Lutjanus campechanus. Lineage (NCBI taxonomy): Eukaryota > Metazoa > Chordata > Actinopteri > Lutjaniformes > Lutjanidae > Lutjanus > Lutjanus campechanus. Next base: position 1,841 of record JAJHUR010103762.1, read on the forward strand.
TCAATATGTACTCACCACTATGCCGATGTGAGAGTGGGTGAAGGTCTTAAAAACAATCCTGGAGTTTCAGCAGAAAACAGGGTTGCAGCTAATAGCAGTGATTGGAGACCAAATGTAAATGTAAAAAAAAAAAAAAAAAAGAACACAAAACAAACACAGAATGTCTCCATCCTGCTCATGTGATGTAATCCAAGTGTCCGCGAGCCGCGACTTTAAAATTTAACCACAAAAGACGCCATTTACGCCATGTTTTTAGCCGAAATGTCAACTGTACTCAGCGGTGGAATATCACTTTAAGTATATATTTATTCAACATGATTCAAGTAAATTCTTTCATTTCAGATTTGTTCAAACTTTATATTTGGAGAAAGTGGCGGCCCTACCGTTCAGTGTTAATTTTGACAAGAATTTTTTATTTGATTTTAGTGTTGGTTGCTTTGTGAAGATTGTATTAAGTTGAAGTCACATTTTAGTTTGTTTTTGTGTTGTTTTGGTTGAGATTTAGTCAGTGACACTGAGTCAGCGTTTCAGTCTTAATGGGGGTTTTTTTTGGTCTCTTTAAGTTTTGCACTTTATTTAAAATTCTTTATTCTTTATCCTAAAATAAAGTTCTTTTGGATCTTGAATTAGCAAATTAACTCTCATTGTTGCATCTATCCTCAGACAGTGTGTGATGGTGCAGTAGACATTCAATGTAGTTTTATTCGTAGAAGACAAATATGGGTACTGTGTGTCAAAGTTTGAGAGATCTAACACAAACAACTACTGAGTTACTGATGTTCAAACAGAAAGTGTTACTACCATCCCTGATCTCCCCTATCATTTCAAAATGAATGCATAAGTCTTTACAGATGTGTCGTCATCTTTAATCCTCAGGGTGCTCGTCTTATCGGGAATGATACATCAGTCTGTCTTTTGTTTTGAATTTGAGAGAAAAGCGTCCAGAAACCGGTCATTTCTCCTCTTTCTTTTCTTTCTACGTAAAAAAAAATCTCATCTTTACTCATCAGAGCATTTTGTTGCCTGTATTTTTCATTTACGTCGTCATCACAATTTAGTCATGAAATAAAAGCAACTCAGCAACTGTGCCATAAATGCCTCATTGTGGCTGTCGAGGCATTTATGGCACAGTTGCTGAGTCCAAGACAAATTTCCCTAAGTGGGACAATAAAGTATATTGTATTGTATTGTATTGTAAAAGGGGGTCGATACTTATCGTCAAATTTTTTTTTCGAACAAGATTAACACTGATAGTGCTCACGAATTTGCTGGCACATGAACTTAGAAATAAAACCATAAACGCTGACTTCAGTGGTCTCTTTGTTTATTTTCATATGACGGCATCCTGCTTGTGAAATCTTTGTTATTCTTTTGCACATGCAGGTCAGTTCAGGACAGTGACCAGTTCACACTGGAATCTGCTATTGGACATATTGAAGAAATAATGTAAACAAAAAAATCATATCTGATCAAAAAGTCTGTATTTAGCACCGAGGCTTGCAGTAGTATACATAGTTGGACTAAGTTATTTTAGAGAGTTATTTTTCAGAGTTTCACTTTCATTTGCAGTATTTAATAAGAAATTAGTTAGTAGTTTGCCTCTTTTTAAACTGGTATTTTCATATTTATGTATATGCATTATCTATATTGTAAGTAGATTTTTTTTAAAAAGAAAAGGAATTTATTAATTTTTGGATTCCCAAATAGTAGATCTTTCTCTTTTTGCATTTCTTTGATATTGTTTGTAAGCATCACACACCAGCTGGGCTGATAAAAATACGTCTGTTGCATCAGTTCTGAGTGTTAAAGTTCAAGTTTTCCAAACCGTCACCTCTCACTTACATTAGGAGCTGCCAGCATGAGCAGTTGCCCATTGCACCATGTTATAGGTCAGAAAAATCTATTTTAAAGTCATGAGTTGCAAGTCACCCTTTAGACTGACATCTCTTCTGTCGGGTTGACAGGGGAGGGTCGAATGCTGGGACCCCCGTGTCCGGAACAGAGTGGGCATGCTGGACTGCGCCCTGAGCAGCCTCACTGAAGGAACAGAGTACGTACCAAGCTGTCTCAGTGAGATGTCAAATGGTTTCAGCCTGACAATGTATATGTGGCCACATGGCAATGTTCTCCGCTGCTTGAGGAACAAGCTGCAAGCTGTGCATCATTATGGTACACTGCAGAAGTATCCACAGTTAGTTAATTATCCCGTCACCCAGCAACAACGGTGTTATTTTTGTCTTCGTGTCTCGCTTTGCCTAATAATGTTCTTATTTGTGTTTTTGTTGACAGAGTCCAAGGTTTGCCCTCAGTTAGTGCGCTGAAGTTTAATGGCTCCCTCACCATGGCAGTAGGCACCAGCACCGGACAGGTGAATCAAAAACATTTATTTTGGGATAAAATTACAGCTGGACACCAGCTCTGATGACGTGTCTATATAAAGCCGATCTACGGCTTCATTCTCAAATTCCGCTCTGTTTGTTGTTGTAAACTCTCAGCTGCCCACATGGTGTCAAATTCAGCGTTGACTCACAAAGAAGTGGCTGATGTCATGAGCTCTCCCCTAAAAAGTTGTACTGTTCTCAAAAGGAGCTCAGTTTTGACTGAAAAAGTCAAGTCCAGCCGGTGCCTCTGTGATGTCGCCTCTTTTGGTTTAATGTATCTGTTTGCTGTTTTCATGTATAAGTGAATATTGAAGCAAGATTATTTGAAGTGGGGATGTATGACGTACTTAGGGATGGTCAGTGTAGGAAGCTAAGCAGCGGGGTCAGCAGCCAAACTTATTTTAGCCGCCTAAAAAGGCCCATCTGACAAATCAAGATCAGTTTAAGTGTATACTAGATTTGGAATATTTTCACCACTTGTCCTTGCTGTTTCCAAGGCAAAACCGCTGTGATACAAGCCAAAAATCAGTCTTTCCAAGACCACCAGACTCCTTTGGCTAAAACAGCGACTTTACCTCGCAGAACTCGGGAGTAGCTGGTCCATCTCTGTCTCAATCTGTTAGTTTGTATTGTTGTGTGACTTTGGTAAATCCGAACTAACCAATGAAAATAACAATTACTCAAACAAACTAGCCAATTAAAGCATCGGTACTCCACCAGTATTCTGTGAGGTAAAATTACTGTTTTTGCTAAAGGGCTTTGGGCTTTGGAAAGAGTGATATCTGGCTCATCTGATGGCAATTTCCCATCAGAAACAGCAAGGTGAAGTGGTGAAAATATAGTATAAATAAATATTTTTTTAACGGTGGCTTAAATGTGTTTCGCTGCTGACCCTAGCAGCACATTGCTCAGCCTCTACAAACTGGGGGCGTGACGGCAGCCATCTACCATAGGTAATACACTGACAATGGATAAGTACAGGGCTGTTAACTTTTTTTTGCAGAGCTTGAAACTTTTATAGCACAGACCATTAAAAACTGTAACATGAGTATAAAATGTCTGTTAACATGTCTTAAAACCACAAGTAGTTCATCACTTAAACAGGTGTTTGACTGGCAAAGAACATTAATATTGCATACAGGTCACACAAATCCAACAAGTATTATGTTTATGTGCCTACAATGGCCTCACACACACGCCTACACCTCTAATCTCTCACAGCACACACACACCGGCTCGCCCCGCCTGAGCTAACTCATACAACCCCAGTTCAAAAAATTCAGACTATCCCTTTAGCATTTGGAAGCCTACCTGTTGCAGAATGAAATAAATTTCTAAATATTTGCTTTGTCTTGAAGGTGCTGCTCTACGACCTGCGCTCCAGCCAGCCCCTGCTGGTTAAAGACCACTTCTACAACCTGCCAATCAAGTCACTCAACTTCCACGACCAGCTGGACCTGGTTGTGTCAGCAGACTCAAAGATTATAAAAATCTGGAACAAAGACACTGTAAGACTCTGTGACAGCCTCCACAGGCCTGACTTACCTGTTATCATTCACATACATGTGGATGACCATGTATTAAGGGCTGTTTCCAGTCAGAAGTTTGAATACATCCTATTATCCAATGTTTTTTCCTTATTTTTTTATTATTTTTCAACATTGTAGATTAATACTGGAGATATCAAAATTATATAAAATGATGTAGTAAGAAAAACGTGAAAACAAGGCATAGTATGTTATATGGTATATTTTAAATTCTTAAAAAGTAAAAAAAAAAAAAAATTAAATATTTAATACCATTGTTTTTATTAAGCCTTTGATTGCAAGTGCAGAGGACAGTGTGTGAGAGTGTTTTTGCTTTTTATTATTAACCCATGGTCTTATCCAACACACCTTCAAGTGTGCAAAAGTTTTTTGCTCTTCTTTGCAGAGTAGCCACCTTTTGCTGTGATGACACTGTTGGTATAATCTGATCCATTTTATAAAAATGGTTCAAAGAGAAGTGTGTCCAAACTTTTTTGACTTGTACTGTACGTTAGCAGTTTCAGGCCTCCTTACACCATTGTGTGGCAGAAATCTATGCACGTTCTTTGTGTGAATGTTAAGAAATCTTTGCTTACAAAAAAACAAAGATGGGACTGGACTCTGTATTCTTTCTTAAGCCATTCATCTTTCATGTTTTCTGTCTGTTCACCACAGGGCAAGGTGTTCTCCTCCATACAGCCTCAGAGCAACATCAACGATGTTTGCATCTACCCTAAATCAGGTGAGAACAACTTCTACAACAACATTGTAAGATAAGATCAACTTTACTGGTCCAGTGTGAGGAAGCAGAAGTGTCACAGCAGCAGAAGTATAAGAGGAGATGCAAAGAAAAGTAACTAAAAAAACTAGAATACTAAATGTACATAGTGACCATCTTCTATAAAGAAATAAGCATAAAACTAACTAACTTTAAAGTGTATTGGAACAAACAGTCATAAATAAAGTGAAGAGATGTCAGGAGGAACGAAACTGGGAGTTGATTTAATTGTTGTGTCTGCAGACGACAGTGTTAAGGAGCTATATACTTGTACAGCTTGCAAGTGGTGAAAGTAGGCCAGTGTGATGCAGCACTCCATAAAGATTCAGTGCTGGTTCCTTCAAGTGGGGATCGCAGCTGCCTGCCAAAACCCAACAAAATCAACATCAGCACCAGTTCGTTTTCTTAATTGTTCCCGTGTGTTCCCGTGTGCTTGTGCCCAGCACAGACCTGTGGGTTTTTAATCCAGGCTTGAGGGAATCCTGCTGCCTTTCTGAAACGGTTTAGTTACTGCAGACTGTCTGATATGGCGGCTGTGGGGCTTCTGCAGGCAGTCATTTCTTGCAAAAAAAATCTCCCAAGGATATGACAAACAAAATTATGTTGTGATGTTCAGTTTTATTCCACCAACACAGACAGCAGGTCAAACATATGTAACTATAGTCACAGTTAGGAGTCAGTCAGTCTGGATCAATATATTAATTCAGTGTGCAGCGATCCAATATAATCGATGCAAAGTAAAAATATCGATCTATGTCGTAATCTTTAAAGTACGCCTTTATTTTGAAATTCTTATGGCAGGTCTGTGTCGCAAGTGTCTGGAAGAGACAATCATAAAATTGTTAATTGATGCTTTAGTTGCTTTTTGTGAGCTGACATAAATGTAACAGACATATGATATCGTCTGATATCGGTCGCAGATGCCTGAATTGAATTGAAATTGTATCGTGACAGTCTGTGATATCAGCAAATATTGTATTGTTGTCCAGACAATCAAAATAATATCATATTGCGATGAAACTTTACACCCCTGGTAATGATGCGGGTGCACATCTTTACCTCCTAAGCAGTGCCTGGATGTGTGCGTTTGATATATTGTTCTTAGTTTTGATTTTTTTTGCACATTGTAAGAAATCTTTTGATACATTATTACACATTCAGAGAATTGGACTCATTTTTATTTTGAAAGTTTTATCAGCATTCACTAATTATTCTGTGGAACCATTTAAATAAATTATCTGTGCACAAGGTTTTTTCCTACCCCATACAGGCTTTAAAGAAAACTGAGATGTGTGTGTTGAAGGATGGTGTGTTGGGAGAACAATATGAAGCGTTGAAGGTTGGAGTAGTAGTTTACTCTCACCTAATCTACTTTCACCCCTGCACATTGCTAAATCTGTCTTCAGAGATGAGCAAAAATGCTAAATTCAAGTTTTAATGTAGCTGCAAAATGGTCAAAACTTGGACTTTTAAAAAGATTTCAGATGTGAACCTCTGTTACAACCTCTAGCATTCATGCAGCTGTCTTTCACCTCCGGGTGGCGCCATCTTACAGTAGAGTTCACGCACTGTTGACTTTAATTTTGACTGTCATTGCATGTCAGTGAGTTTACACAAGGGACAAAACCGAAGGTGAACTTTCACAGTCAAGTCATAATTGAAATCATTATTTGATCCTGAACTAATCAGATTTCATTTTTGTATTTAAGCCTCTTTAAGGAAGATTCATCCTTAAAACTGTTGCTGAATTAAAGACACTTTATTGCTTTATTCAGCTCACAGATTCTTGTGTTTTTTTCCCTTTAATACCTTTCAGCTGCCTAACATATTTTTAAAAAATGTTTTCTAATTCTCTCCTCATAATTTGGACAGAAATGAATTGTGCCCTTAGGATGTGCAAATTCAAATCTTACCCAGCCTTGTTCATTACTTCACATACCAGTTTAAAGTGTATAACACCTTTAAATATACATGACTGGGGCTAAATTCAGTGTTTAGACCACAGATGAGCTCTGTTAATCTGCCCTGCTTCCATCCTGTGTGTCTCACTGACAGGTATGCTCTTCACTGCCAATGAAGATCCCAAGATGAACACATTCTACATCCCGGTGAGTGCGCAGGCATCTCTCTTCCTCACTGGTCACACGGGTCACATTCACATGCTGGTCTGACTGCACAGATCTGAGACAGATACTTCATGGTGCAGTGGAGGTGTTTTTATTTGTTAGAGAACAGCTGTGCGTGCGAGCCTCGGTGAGTCAGGTGGGCTTGAAGGATGTGTGTCAAAGGAATTAAGCAATACTGTGTGTGAGCCGGTTGTTTTTTCTTTCATTGATCTTGTTCTCGAGGTCACAACATGATAAGTTAACCTGGTGAAAACTTGTCATCAACAGTCTGTCCTGTGACTCAGATATTATCTGATTATGTATGTTGTTCAAGAGAAGGAGTGTGCGTGTGTGTGTACAATAAACTAGACTTTGCGTTGTGTAAATGGATAAATTCTAGTGACAGATGATTAAATCGGTTGGCCAGTCAGCATCAACCGATGCCTGCACTCACAAGGCCAATTGTCAAGACCACCTGTAGATGTGTTTGCAGCCTTTTTTTGTTTGTGTGGCTGCTGTAGAATGACGTTAGCAGTGAAAAAGTTAGCTTTGAGCCTTGTTCTAGAGCTCTCATGCATCCTGCTGTAAAAATGTTTGCCTAAATGTCCTCTGTCATCGTTGTCTTTTCTAAATGTTAACATGTTTCTCCCATCCTGAATGACAGCAAATCTAATATAAAACCTTTACTGGCTAGCGCTAAATATATATTATGTTTTATTATATAGAATAATGCATTTGAATAATGTTGCTCCTGACATATTGTACTCCACTCTCCCTAAAAGGGATAATAAGCAACATTTTCCTCAAAAAACTAAAACTATAAGCTAAATATAATCCCTCTAAAACACTTCTCTCTTGGCTTCAGCCTATTTGGCAAGGGTCTGTGTAGTAGAGCTGCAACAATTGAATATTTTCATCATCAATTAATCTGCCGATTATTTTCTCGATTAATCACTAAGAGTTGTTTTGGTCTATAAAATATCAGAAAATGGTGAGAAATGTCGACCACTGTTTCCCAAAGCCCAAGATGATGACCTAACATGTAGGAGTAGTAAGGAGACCAGAAAATATTCACATTTAGGGAGCTGAAGTCAGAGAATTTGACTTTTTTCCTTAAAAAAAATACTCCGACTGATTAATTGATTCTTAATATAGTTGCCAATTAATTTAGTAATCGATTAACCAATTAATTGTTGCAGTTCTGATGTGTAGCTCCCAGCCAAAACAGCACGCATGTTTTGAGATCGGAACCTTGAAGCAACGGCTACGTCCTATTCCCCATCTTGTTCCTCTGCTCTCTGTGTGTCAGAGCTGCAGAAAGAGTTGTACACACAGATGGAGCAGACTGAGGTTCGCTTCCGCTGTATTCACACAAAATTTGGCATTGTACGGAGGTGTGGACGTGTTTATTTGTGCTTTAGAACGTAGCAAACAATCACAAAATAACATTTTATTTCTCTGGTTCATTGCTTTGTTCCCACTGATGGCGCTCCTGCACTCCATTCTATGTGTAGTCTACAGGTCTCTCTCCATCTTTCTTGTTCATTGACCCTGGGAGGTGAGGCCAACTTTGTGTGGTGCATTTAGAAACAATCATGAATATTTTACCACTAAATACCAGTTGCTTAGAAATCTCTATTTTTGTATTTCATTGATTGTTAAAAATCAGTTCGAAACAGTGTATATTAGATTATAATATGCATGAAATAATGGAATTATATATGACTTTTCTTTGTTTTGACATCAGCATTATTTATCGACCATTGGCTGCCCTGCCTCTAAATATCGGCAGCAGCCACTGAAAAACTCACACTGGTCAACCATGAGTATATTCCAGACATGATGGACGTGGACATGCTGACCTCAGACCCGTCTGTCCTGCATTAGGTGAATACATCACTTTACTGATGGAATTCATGTTGGATTTACAGCTGAAATAAAAATTTGGACAATCATTTATGGAATACTTCAAGCAAAAAATGCCAACATTTTCCTGCTCCAGCTTGTCTGTCATTGGCCGTTAATAACTGTCAATGATGTTAATAACTGATAATAATTGTTAATGACTCAGAGAATTAACTTTTATTAAAACATGACTCAAAACGATTCAAGTAAAGGGAGCTTTACTGCTTTGAGCTCTAAATTCTGCTTAATGCTTTTTGATAAAACACTGTCGTAATAGCTGTGGTATGTTGAACTTACTGTATAATGTATGGACCCTAACCCTAACCCTGTAAGCAATGTAAAAGAAAATGCAACATTTGATAGTACCTCCTGTCCTGAGTGAGATGTCTGATGTGATTGTTTGTAGTCTCAGGGAGCATACTTCTTGGAAAATCAGGTGGTGCGTTCAGACTTGTCTGAGCAGCCTGCCATTTATGCTTTTGGGACGTTTCTGCGTCCAAAGAACTGCTCTCAGCTCCTGACACAGCTCTGATTATCTCTGTTACACAGCTTGAAGCTTTATCAGCACAGCAATGATGAAACTAAAGAATGACGGGGCTCTGGATTCTGTCGACTTTGACCTCAGTGTTTCTCCAATGTGACGTCATCACAGTGTGGACTGAACAGATTCCACAGGCAGAAAACACAGAGTTTGGCCTGTTCCATACGACTTTTAGCCATTCATTGATTCCAGCTCAGTGAGATGCCACAGCATGAGTGTGTTAGATCCCGAGTTTCCCCTGTACAGGAGGACTGGACCAGCTCTCCGTTTAAAGGGTCCGATCCTCTGGCCTATGGGTATTACTCTATTAGGTCTAAACAGAGGACTGTTTAAGCTGGTGGTGAGGAGACACGCCTAGCTTCTAACTGCCTTCTTCCAGACACCTACCCTGCTTACTCTAGCACAGCACCTGACTGAATAGCCCTAGAGTCAGATACCTAGCCACGCCCTTTCACAGCAGCTCTCCTCTCATTGATCATGGCACTTGGTATGGTTGCTAGGATAATATTTAGTGGCTAACCCCCAAGGATCTGTTTAATTTTACTTGAGCTAGAATAACCAGTTGGAACCCTCAAAGTTGTTGAACATACTACACCTAATAATTACTGCCTGTAGAGATGATACAAATCCAATGTCCACAACGACTCTTTAACTGCAGTGGATATATTTATTGCTAAAATTGAGCAAGGGCAAGCATACAGCATTACTTGATTTAAAATTGATTATTCAAATCATATAATAAAAACTTCTCATTTATTTGATACTTAAAAATCATTGAATCTCAAACCTGAATGAAAAAGCTGTAGCTAAAAGTTGAATGTCCAATTTGGAGAGCAAGAGGGAAGTGGTGTAAGGCCTATACAGTCCTTCCTTGACTGCCGAACTGTTGGTTCCTGTTGAAACTCCCGACTTTGTCCAAAGTCCAAAGAGTCTCTAACAAGTCCTCAGTCTTTGATGGCAGGATGAGCAAGAAAGAAAATCTTGAGTTCCAATTGAAGTCCTACCGCTAGGTGGAAATGGTTAGTCCCCCTCCGCACGACACTCTTTTCAGCTGTGGATTGTTGAATTTCTTTCTCTGCGATGTCTTGGCTGTTCATCTGCTCCGTCTCTGTAGTTGAAGTTTTTGGCTCAAAGACGCGATGCTCTGCAGTGGTCGATCTGTCAGCATGCTCCGAACCCGAGAGTCGGCCGAGGACTAACCACGATCCTCCTTGTGTAGCGTCTTTTACAGTGGCAAGAAAAAGTATGTTAACCTTTTGGAATTTCATGGTTTTCTGCATTAATTTGTCATAAAATGTGATCTGATCGTCATCTAAGTCAAGGGTACTGACAACTATAATGTGCCTAAAATAATAACGCAAAAAAAATTCTGATCTTTCATGTCTTTATTGAACACACTCATTCAACATTCAAAATGGTAGTGAAAAAAGTAAGTGAACCCTTGGAATTAATAACTGGTTGACCCCCCCTTGGCAGCAATAACCTCAACCAGGCGCTTCCTGTAGCTGTGGATCAGACCTGCACATCGTTCAGGAGGGATTTTGACCCATTCTTCCTGGCAGAACTGCTTTAGCTCTGTCATATTCTTTGGACGTCTCATGTGTATGGCTCTCTTCAAGTCATTCCATAGCATCTCTATTGGGTTGAGGTCTGGGCTCTGACTTGGCCACTCCAAAAGGCGGATTTTGTTTTTCTGAAGCCATTCTGTTGTGAACTTGCTCCGGTGTTTTGGGTCATTGTCCTGTTGCATCACCCAACTTCTACAGAGTTTCAGCTGATGTACAGACATTCTCACATTATCATGAAGAAATTTTTGGTACACTTGGGAATTCATCTTCCCCTCAATGATTGCAAGCTGGCCAGGCCCTGATGCAGCAAAGCAGGCCCAAATCATGATGTTTCCTCCACCATACTTTACGGTTGGGATGATGTTTTCATGATGATATGCAGTGCCCTTTTCACGCCAGATGTAGTGCTGCGTGTTCTTTCCAAATAGTTCAATCTTAGTTTCATCAGTCCACAAAACATTTTGCCAATACCGCTGTGGAGTGTCAATGTGCTCTTTTGCAAACTTCAGGCGTGCAGCAGTGTTCTTTTTAGTCCTGCCATAGACACCCTGCTTGTTCAATGTTTTACGTACTGTAGACTCATGAACACAGATGTTAGCCAGTTCCAATGATGCGTTCAAATCTTTGGCTGTCACACGGGGTTGTTTCTTTATCTCATTGATGAGTCTTCGTTGTGCTCTTGGGGTCATTTTGACTGGGCACCCGCTTCTTGGTAGAGTAGCCACAGTCCCAAAGTGTCTCCATTTGTAGATCATTTGCCTAACTGTAGACTGGTGAATTTCTAAAGTCTTTGAAATCACTTTGTTACCCTTTCCAGCTTTATGTAAATCAACAATTCCTGATCGTAGATCCTCTGAAAGCTCTTTTTGGCGAGGCATGGCTCACATTAGCGTATTCTTCTTGTGCGGAGCAAACTCAAAAAGTTCGAGTGGTTTTTATCAGTCAAAGTAGCTCTAGTCCACACCTCCAAACTCATTTTCTCACTCAACACCTGACTCCAATTAGCTTTTTTGAGGTCATTAACTGAAGGGTTCATATACTTCTTCCACTAGCACTATGAGGTTTTTATGGTTGTTCTCAATAAAGACATGAAATATTTTAGGCACATTATATTTGTCAGTACCCTTGACTTAGATGACGATCAGATCACATTTTATGACAAATTAATGCAGAAAACCATGAAATTCCAAAAGGTTCACATACTTTTTCTTGCCACTGTATATTCTTTGCCGATCATAGTGCGTACGTGCCGAATGGCTCGAAGTTGTTTATTATGTAAATAACCATCTCCTCCAGTAAATCCAGATGTATCCTGTTTGTGCCATACCACTTCCCATTTTTGCTATTCTACCTTTGGTCAAGTTGCAATACTTCACCATTATCTCCGGTCAAGTTGCAACACTTTACCAGGTCAGAGTTGTCCTGACCTCATCACCCAATGCCTTTTACCCCACATCTCTCCAGTATTCACTTTTAACCCACTGAGTATGTACACTATGCCGATGTGATGATGGGTGAAGGTCTTCAGTACACCAAACAATCCTTTTTAGAAGAAAGAGGGTAGCAGCCTCATCCAGTACAATGGCCGTGAACGGTGACCACGGATAAAACGTTAAAAAAAGCACACAAAACAAACACAAAATGTCTCCATCCTGCTTGTGTGGTGTAATCCAAGTGTCCGCGAGCTGCGACATTAGAAATTAACTGCAAAAGATGCCATTTACGCCATGTTTTAGCAGAAATGTCAACTGTAGCATGTAGCCGGTAGGATGTAAACATGGCGTCGATCTCGCGAGACTTCGTATATATCTTAATGGACACACGTGCGGAAGTCTCGCGAGATCGATGCCATGTTTACATTCACTTGTTTTTAGGACTGCAACTAACAGTTATTTTCATCATTGATTTATTGGTCGATTATTTTTTCATATTAGTTCAGATTAGTTGTTTGGTCCACGAAATATTAGAAAATGAAAAACGCTGATCAAAGTCCAAGATGACGTTGTCAAAATCTTGTTTTGTTCACAACCCAAAAATGTTCACTTTGCTGTCAGTGATTATCAAAATAGATGCAGATTAATTTAATAGTTTATTAATAAAACAAGACAAGTTTTCAAAATTCTATATGTAGTAAATAATATTTCACATTATCCAGGCTCCATTAGATAACATAAGTTAATTGAGACTGAACAAGATCAAGCACTTAAAACAAAGTCCAACACATCGTTTTCATATTAGCAAAAGTGGGAGGAGCCTCCATTAGCAAATAGCTGCGAGCGAGTAAACAAAAAACATATAACACATCTTTCAACAAGTCTTCAGTTTACCTGTTTGTTTGGTTTTAAGATAATGAGCATACAATTGCCTTTTCTAAGAAGTGGTTTTAGGGTTGTCACTAAGAGTTATTTTCATTATCAAAGAATGTTTCCCAATTAATCAATTCATCTTTGGGCCTCAGTCCAAGGCACCACTTATGTTGTGCGTCAGAAGGTTGGTTTGTGTTAATTTTAGCTGTCAATAACAATTGATACATGATTTAATCTTAATTAAATCCACCTCGCGGTATCACTCTTCAAAGGAAGAGAAGCGATACCCAATTTATAAAATATCAGCCTCAGCCTGGAGAAAGGTGTAAATCCAAGGCAGGACGGAAAGTCTGTCTTTGCTGTGTTTAGTCCAGTTGCAGGAGGAGGGAGGCCGGCAGCTCCTTTCTTGGAGTTGCAGAGTTAGCAACTTAACTAGCTTAGCTTTGTTAAGGCAGGCTGTCGCAGCGCTGCCTTGAAAAGCCATGTTTGGTGACTGACTTAAGTGACTTAAATGATTTATCAGTTTTCAAAATGATAGTCTGTTGTAGGAATTCAGCTATTGATTACTTTAGTAATCGATTCTTCCAGTTATTCCATTGATTAATTGAGCAATCAGATAAGAAATACTTTTGTTGTAAAACAACAATAGTAAATATACAAAAGATAAAATAAGTATAGAGTATACTACTAATAATATACTCTACGTTATTGTAATATACTATAATTCATATAATAAATAATTCTACACTCTACAGTATAATAACTTGAATTCCTTTTCTAACACTTTGTAGGCTCGCTCATCGTCCCTTCCACAGCACTATCTGATTGATTGCACTAATCGAGTAATACTGAATCAACACTGAAGGCTGTGTCACAGACATGCACAGAGACAAAGCTGCTTCAGTGAATAAGAGGAGCTGTGTGTTGAAGGGAAAGCAGCGGCAGATATCGCTGAAGTTCCTATGAACATCACAATCTTATGATCTATTTATGATGACAAGCGTGCCCAGGCTCTGATGTCACACAGTGTTGAGCCTCAGAGTGAAATACAACAGCATCGTTCTTGTCTTTTCCCTGCAGCTCTACATTCAAATCTAGGGAAATAACCTAGGAAGTAAAACTTCCATTAT
>JAJHUR010103768.1:0-10119 GCA_027495735.1 Lutjanus campechanus
ACACACACACACACACACACAGAAGCTGAGACACACTTTCACACAAACTCACCCAAACGGCCATGTCAGCTAGCATATGGTGCGTCATCCATCTGCATCGTGTGCGCGATCGCTGCTTTGACGCATTTACAGCTCCGCGTGCCATATGGCACCGCTAATTATGACACCTGAAGTCATGAAGGAGACGTCAAGGGGCGGTAAGTCAGAAAGATGGGGAGAAAGCGAGATAAGCAAATGAAGAAAAACATTTAGAGAAAGAGAGATAAGGTGATAATGTAATAATGGGGCGGGTGAAAGGAGACGGTCGACCTTTAGCAATACATCAGGTGTAATGAGGTGCAGAGTGGGTGTCACGCAGAGGGAAGGAGGGATAATGGAGGGGACGTGGCTCGTGTGCACATGCATGAATGCTTGAGAACGTGTCGTACATTTCTACCAGCTGAGACCAAACCTTCAAGGTTGGAAAGACAAAAATGTGGTGGATCTTCAAAAAGTCTGGATTCACTGATATAAGGAGGTTTTTCAAGGGTGGAAATGAAAGAATAGAACAACGTCTATTCAATTTGAGAAAAAGAGGATTAAAGAGATCATTGCCATTACTGTCACTCTGCACTTTACTTACCTATTGTGTACTGCAGTATATGCTGCTTTCTGGATGTCGTTTTTTACATTTCAGTGGCTGTTTCCCAGCGTCTGTTGTTGCTTCAGCTCACTGTAGTTTGCATCCCCTCTCCCCGGTTGCTCTGTATGAATATTCTATGTGCTCACTTGTGCTTTTATGTGTTTTGCGTTTGCCTTGCTGCATAACCAATTGTCCTCCAGGGACAAATAAAGTTGAAAGTTGAAGTTGTCATAGAACCTACACAGTTCCTAAAAATGCGGATACTGCACAGCTGCTTTTGGATCATCTTCATCATCCCATCATCCCCTGTCATCACATTCAACATGTCAAGAAGACCTCGAGGGGATTTCTTTAAAGTTGACACAAGCGATCACTTGGACTCAAGGATGAACTGATTAGTTGACTTTTGACCACCAAGGCCATGGTGACCTCATGTCTGTCCTGTTTTTGTGAACGTGATGTCTCAGGAACGCTTGGAGGTTATTTCTTCAAACTTGTTGCAAGCATCCACTTGGACTCAAAGATTAATTGATTAGACCTTGCTAAACAGTTGTGGTGGCATTGCAGTAGGTGGTTCACCATCTGTTGCCTGGCAGGGATCTGCACTCTGGTTCCCTTTCTTGTAACAAAGAAGTTTTTCAAAATATGTGGCAAATAATTCAGTTCCTTTGACAAGACTCTCCACAGGCGCACTCAGTGTTGCCAGATTGGTTTGATTTCCAGTTGAACAGCTGCTGTAAATCTGTTCTGGAAAAAACCCAAATATTATCTATATTAGATAATGCAAACAAATTCATAAACAGTAGCGACAGCATTGTGGTTCATAACAATTCTTTAATATTACGTAATATTAAAACAAGAACACATATGAGGTTAAATGGTACAATGCAACTATTAAACCTTTTAATTTTTTAAACAATTTCTGCCGTCGTCATTCAAAAGCAAGAAAAAAAGGGACAGTTAAATAACAAAAATAATAACTGCAATGAGCCTTGGGAGAGTGCTACTAAAGTGTGCCCCCACATACACATGCATGAAGAGGGAGAAGGAGAAGTATATGTAATCCCATACTATCAAAAAGCCAAATAAACAAAAATAATGTAATCTTACAAGCAGTTTCCTGTTATAAATAAATACAGGTTTGATAGTGATATTGATCTCCTCTCAGCAGAATGAAATACAATTATTTCATATCAAAGTTGTGCCGAGTGACTGGATGTGTCCACGTAACTAAGGAATATATATTTAAATTTATATAAACTGTCATTTTAAAGTTTTTAAGAAAAACTAAAGTCCAAAGTCCAACTCATAGTAAACCATCCCAAATTCCGTCCAGCAACCAAAGCTCATTTTTTAATCCACACAATGCAACCAAAAACAGCTCGACTGGGCAGAAAACAGCCCATGGGTGCACTGGATGGTGTCAGAGTATTGGCTCGAAGAAAGATATTGTGGGAATTTGTTTAATACCTCCATTGTGAGACCCAGCTTGAGATACTCTGCATGTTCAGTGTCACCCTCAGAGTAGACAACTGCACGTTTCGTTGATCCTTACAACAAAAAGTAATCTGGGTTCTAACAAGTTCCTTTGTAGCACCTTACCCCATCCATAAATACTAATACTAAATTTAATATGATAAATCACTCTACAACTTTATACATTTGAAATTGTTAGTTAAAAGTGAGATGGAAATGAATGCTTCTCTGCTAAGCTAACTGCGCTAAAGATATGAAACTTTGCCAAAGTTATTGAGGCAGTAACACATGAAAAGGGACATACTGTATGTCATGTTTTTGTCAGTGGATGAAAAGGAGAAACTTTCTGCAAAACACTGACGTCTGAGAGGCATAAAGTCGGGCTGACATTTCCGTACAACGCCGCAGGATGTTCCTGTGAGCTCGTCCTGTAATTGCTGTATTTCCTACATGACATGAGAGCAGGAGCAGAGACCAAAGCCTTTCACTGTGACGACATTTTAGTGATCTCTTGCTGAACATTACCGCCGTGTCTTCACAGACAGGAAAAGTAGTTCCTGGTCGCTCAAAGCAGTTCTTTTCATATTATATTTCATACATTGTTTTTGACAATTTTCTACTATTAGAAATGTCTGGATATCTTTGTAGATTAGAGTAAGTACACTCTTAGAAATCAGGGTTCCGGACGGGCTCTTCATGAAGGGCTGCTGTTCTACAGAAGCATTTGCTTCTGTGTAACCCTTTTTTTGCAGAAAGGCTTCTTCAAAAGTTCTTTTTAAGAACAAGGGTTCCATTAAGAACCCTTTTCATTCAAAAAACCCATCTTGGAAGAAAGTGTTCTTAAAGGATTGTTGAAAGCGTGGGCCTTCACAGATCCTCAACCTTAAATATTCAAATGTTTACCTATGATTCAAATGATATGTGGACTCTTCTTAATCAGTTCATTTTACTTGTGTTCTGACATAGTTGATCATTTTTGCCTCACCTTTTGACTACATGGTTCTCTGCAGAACCCTCAGAAAAAGGTGAACCACAAATGAAAAACCCTTTAAGTGAAAAAGTGTGAAGCCCTAGATGAGTTCTAGATAAAAAACATTTGGAATGTAAAGGTGTTCTCTCCATATAACCCCATGGGTGGGTTCAAAAAGAAACAATTGGAATGTAAATGTGTTCTCCCTAGAACCTCTTAGCAGCGTAGTTCTTTTAACTTCCATAGAGGATGGAAAGGTTCTGGATAGAACCCCCAGTAAGCATTTTGTTTGTTTGTGTGAATCCATACAAGCGGAACCTTTAACCAGATGGTTCTAGGTATAACCCTTTATGCAGCAGAAAGGGTTCCAGGTGGAACCTTTACAAAAGGTTCTGTCAGGATTTCAAAAGATGAGTGTAGGCTGTAGAGGTGCTACTTTGCACAGCTGTGTGGAAGTCAAAGTTGAACTGCACTAAGTTTTGTTTTATGAATGGAGCTGACATATAAACTGTTCAAACATTTTAGATGATTTTTACGTTATGTAACCGTTGTTTTCACAGCATTAAATGACTGATTCACATGAGAGGAAGGTTCATTCTACTTGTCATATTTAGTCATTTAAAAGCTGTTGAAACAACAGTTACATAACCTAGACATCTAAAAAAAAAACTTTAACTAGTTTTAACCTCGACAACTACTGCTCAAGACATTTTTTCACTCTTATGGGTGTTCTGACACTCAGGAAGTGTGTTTATACTCTTCAACCCACCTGATAAAACAATATTTTTTTATTTTTTGCACATCATAAAATTTGCATAAAATTCACCTGACAGTTTGATGGAAACACAAGTATAGTCTCCCCTCAATATCTATAGTCAGATGCATAACTGTGTGTGTGTGTGTGTGTGTGTGTGTGTGTGTGTGTGTATTATACTTGAGTGGGCGGATGGGTGTTTGGCATGTAGAGAGGAAAACATGATTTTTACAGGCTAAAAGGGATTGACGTGTGTGTTTGTAATGAGAGGGTAAAGGAGGCTACGCTACAGTACCTCATGCTGCCTCTACATTTAGGTAACTGACACTGGAGGTGTCAGCGCACACAGGTTGAACACAGCATGAGGGCACAGCCACACAGAGAGATAAGGCGCGTGTGTTTGGCTGTATTTTTCCAGGGAGCAGATTAGTTAGCATGTATACCATGTTGGAGCTGCAGTATGCTGTATGTTTGTAGTCATTGTTGACTAACCAAAAGAGGCACTTAAGCTGCTTTCACATGATAAGGAATTTACTCTTGGCTCACCACAAGGTAGGGCACACAGACCTGTAGAGGTAAAGTGCTATACACACACAGGCCCAGTCTGAACTTTAAGGTTCACAAATAAGAAAAAGAAAAAGAAATCTAGAGGAACTGTAATGTGCAATAGAGGTTTTGTTCACATGAAAATTAATAATCAGGATACCAGCAGGTGCATTTTCATATCCTGACTATTATGCCACATAAGTGATGGAATAATGTGAGAATGACCATAGATACAGATTCCAGCTATTAGCGTCTATCCACAGATGAGCCTGCAGTCTCATTGATAGCAGCAAAACAAGCAAACCTTCATCTCTCTCTCTCTCTCTCTCTCTCTCTCTCTCTCTCTCTCTCATACACACACAAATGATTCATCCTTCACATCTTACCAATGAATTTGAACAGAAAAGTAGCCTTCATGTGGAGGTCTATGCTGTGTTTTTTTAGCCTCTTGTTTGGCTGCACTGTTTGGAAAAAGAAAAGAAAAAGATTGTCCACAGAATCCACAGTTCCAGGATTTAACATGTTTAGATTTGCTCAGAGCACTGATCAGTCTTTAAGATTGTAAAAACGCCAATTCTGAAAAAATTGGGACAATGTGTAAAATGAAGAATAAGCACACATCTAACTTTTAACCTGGCTGACGCATACATACAAACCAGTGGCGGCTGGTGAATTTTTCTCCAGGGGGGGGCTATAGCGAAAAACAGGCAAACATCGTACAGTATTGCACCAGTGTATTGTAATATATGAAAAGAGCCTTTATTTGTACTTGCAGAACTAAATGAACATGTTTTAGAACCTGATGAACTTGCTAAGTTAAGGTAAATTAAGGTACTTTAATTTGTGCAAATCCTTTATAATAATTGTATTTTATTTTACAATTTATGCTGAAAGACTAAAGTCAGCAAAAAGTACCTCAATAAGTATGAAAGAAATCTGATACTACAAACCTTTAGACAATGGAAGAAGAATAATGAACACACTAAAACCTATTAGAAAATAGTTTTAAGAATAAATTAATTAATTAAAAATTGCCATTTTGTGGCTTAAATTTTACTTTTTGTCTATAAATTCTCCCTGAAAGTTGTAAATGTCTCAGTGACTCTGTGGTTAATTGTCTTTGACAGGTTTATATAAAGTTCCTACTTTAAGGTGTGTTGTCCACTTTTCTGTACAAAACAGCAGCTATTTGAAAGTTTGTAAAAGACCAACACCACACATTCAGCTTCTGTCATCTCCAGTGGGGGAATGTAATTAAGTACATTTACTCAAGTACTTTACTAAAGTCCAATTTCAAATTACATCCACATTATATTACTTTATAGTTCTACTTTACTTTTCTACTCCACTACATTTACCTGACAGGTACAGTTAGTTACTGAAACGGGAACATTTTACTGCACAGTGGTTACTTTTACTTTTCATACTGATAACAGCTGATAATGTTTACATACTTTTACTCAAGTAAAGTTTTAAATGCAGGACTTTTACTTAGTGGAATATTTTCACAGTGTGGTTTTAGTGTTTTTACTGAAGTAAATGATATGAATACTGCAAGAATGCGAGAGTAAATGGGTGAAAAAATTACATCCCAAGCCAGAAACACGTGACCTATCCGTAACTTTGGACATCGTGAAACATTTTTAACAACACATTTAAGTGCAGATTATACATTTTACTCACTAACTACACAATATTGATGTTGCTCATTTAAAGAAATATAGAGTATATATTTTAAAGTAATTAAGTCTTCTTCACTGAAGTTTTAGGATGTGGGGAGAGGTGGGACGGCTCCCTAGCGCCCTCTATTGACCAGCCGCCACTGATACAAACTCTCAGTCTTGGCTATAGACAATTTAGAGGCACCATTTAATGTCACCTAGATGTCTTTGGACTGTGGGAAACTCATGAATGTCTGGCAAGAAAATGCAGACTGCACACAGAAAGGCCTGTTCTGGTTTTGAACCCCTTCGTCCTGTGAGGCGTCAGTGCTGCTGCTACTGTGCTTTACTGCCAGTAAAAGAGATGAATTTCTTGAATAAATGCAGGCAGAGAAAGGACGGAAATGATGAATGAATCCAAGCTTGAGAAACAAAGATGTGTGTGAACACGTTTTCCTCATTTTGTAGAGATGTCTCCTCTCCTTCCTGCCCTCCTCCCGTCTGTTCCTCTCCTCTCTTCTCCTCTTGTCCTCTGCTCTTTTTTTTCTCCTCCTCTCCGGCTATTTCCCAGCCCACACAACACACGAGCTGTGTTGATATTCACCACGGGATTCCTCTCTATTGTTTTATTTGCTCTTAGAGAACCACTTTGTGACAAATGTGCTTTGTTACAGTCGCTCTCTCCTCTCTGACATGTAACTTCTCTCCCTCCGGGTGAAACCAGATGCCTGAGCTTGAATTTAAATTGTTTGCACTGATTACTTGTCATACAACTCAGCTATGGAGCTGAAGGGAGGGATCAAAATCTTCTTGGATCAACCCTGCTGTTAGAATAGTTTAAGCCTCCCATCTTCCTCCTCCTTCTCTCACCCTTCTCTTCCTTTTACTCCCTCTGCTTCTCCTCGTCTCTGTCCTTCATTAGTCTGATCCCATCTGACTGACAGCTGCAGGAGTCACATGGCCTCAGCTGCTTTCTTTAGTTTGCATCACACAGAGGAAAATGGATTGAGGAGGGAGGAATAGATAAAGCAAAAAAATCCCACTGTGACAAACTAGATTTTATAAAAATTGCTTCATGAATAACCCACTGACTTGAAGATCCCACTGATTAAAAAGAAGCAATGCTGGGCTGAAATCTTCAGCGCTCATTATTGTTCTTCATCCCTCTGAGCGTGGGGAGCAAATGAAGAATAAAACAGATTACATTTATGTAGCAGACTGTAACATTTATGCAGGTCAAGTTAAGAATTAGCTACAAAAATCAAGCAAGAAAAAGCTTTATAGTCAGTATTTTCTTGCTGTCACAATGTAGCTTTGCCCTAGAGCCAGTTTTAAAGACACAATTTACATACTTTAATTAATTTGGGAATCATAATCAACATGAAATCAACCCATGATTTACTAGAGCAGGAGCTAATTATACACAGCACACAAAGTGAACGGAAATGCTACAAATGCAAGTCGAGTGAGCTCGGTATTCAAGTAAGGCAGAGCTGTAAAGAGCCAGTACAAAGATATGTCAGCTCAGAGAAAAAGATAACAAAATGGAGAGACCCCAAAACATTGTTTCATTCATAAAAGAAATGACAAAATTCTTAAACATTTGCAAAATGCACACAATTTGAGTCATTAAGCATATTTCTAAGGAAACAAATTAGGAGAGAGCACTCAGCAGAGTTCATATCCCTGCCAGGCAACAGATGGTGAAGCACCCACTGCAATGCCGCCACAACTACAAGATGCAACCATCAGCATTCGTAAAGTTCTGCCAACATCAACATGACATCCACAGACATTGTTTCTCGCTGAAACAAGATTTTAAACTGAGGCAGTTGTTGATGACTTGCAGCCCCTAGCAGCATGTTAAGAAGAGTTTTATCCTATTAGACATTTGTGGGTTTTGTCATAATAAACATATGAATTCTTGAGTTACGGCCAAAAAACGTGTTGAGGTCACGGTGACCGAAACCTTTGATCACCAAAATCTAATCATTTCATCCATGAGTCCAAGTGGTCATTTGTGCCAGGTTTGAAGAAATTCCCTGAAAGTATTCTTTAGATGCCGCATTCACAAGAATGGGGATGAGTTGAAAACATGGTGGCCACAGCTCTTTTACAAAAATTGAGACTCACCGAGGTCCTTCAGCATATAGTCATAAATGTGCACAAAAAAGATTAGGTTGATTGGTTCAGTAGTATTTGATTAGCTCTGGACAATGTAGGTCTATTGATCATGCACACACACGCACACACACACACACACCTACACACACACTCACACATGCACATGATCACTAAAACACACACACACACACAAAAGCGGCTGCATGATTTCCTCCAGGCTCACGCCTGATGGGGATAATAAGATAAAGAATAACAAAGATGCAAAGAAGAAAATGTTGCTCATTAATACTACAGGTCACTGAAACCATCACAGGAAAGCAAGTTGACCCAGAGGGAGCAATAGTGGAACAGATGCTCAGAATATATCTGGTGTTGAAATGACTGATGTTGGCCTGAACCCTCAAGACACTGTAACTGAAGCCACAGACTAAGAATTCTTTCAAGCACATTAACGGCTCACTGAATGTTCAAGGTTAAAGACCAAAAAGGCTGTTTACCCCCTTTTCAGTTAGTCAGGTCCCAGTGATCAAGATGGTTTTGGATGCTTGAAAATATTTTTTATCTATCACAAGTTGCTTCTTAGTTACACCATGGATAACTGTTATGTTATTGATTGTGCATTGAAAGGTCGGCAAGGCAACAAACAAGGTCACAGTTTAAACTGGAATTTTTGCTGCCACCTTATGGACCACACTGTTTCAAAGCACTTCTGCTTCTTTACTACTGACTTTAATTTTCTCCTCTTCCTGACAACCTTCCTTTAGCATAACTGTGCCAAGCTGCACCAGTGTGTAAGAAACTGGGAATTTCTTTACAGAAAATAGGTCCTCAGAAATTGTATGAATGGTTGAACATCAATCACATAAATCTACTGCCGTTGGTGCAGTACGCTCGAAAGTATACTTGTGGTTGCATTACTTTTCTTTATTGTACATATATACATATACCAAATTTGCTGGTAACACATACTCATGTAGGCTGATACAGGAGTTAAACGTGGCGTACTGACAGAAAAAGAACGACTCGTTGAATCTTCATATTGAATAGTCTGATTCCACTGACAAAATTGTGAGTCGTGTACTGCCTTAGTTTATTAGTCAATGTTTGTGTGACCAGAATGCGCTCGTGTCTAGATTGGGAAACCGTGGGTTGATTTACCGAGTTGATAACCAGCTTCGTGTGAACGCTTATCCTTGATTGCCTTTGTTAGGTTTAGTCAACCCAGATCACTTAAAGACACCCTGGGTATGTTGAACCTGCTTTGTAGTACAGGCCCCGGGTAAAGAGTGTACCTTAGTCTGATGTCCACCTTTCTCAACAGCAGTAATGAGGTCAGGAACAGCGAGGCTACAGCCACCCAGACTCCTTTCAGGGGGAGGTTAGATTGAAAACAGCTCGTTTGTTTACTTCCTGTCTGTGATTACAAGGTGGGACAAATGGGAGGAAGCTCCACTCACTACGTTTGGAACACATTTCAGGGAAAAAAATCATTAGTCCAAAACACACTAAAAGCAATAACCGGTGCGCCTCATTTGATGCGTGTCAAATTATGCTTCTATGGCGCACTGCAGACTTTAGATTTGAAGCTCCAACACCACAGAACCAGCAATACTTTAGGAAAAGGTTGCTATTTATATTTATCTGATTATTTGTTTGTTGTTGATTATTTGGGATAAAACAATTAATTGTCAGACATTTAACTTTCACACAGGCAACATTTGTCAGGTTGCACCATACTGTATGAAATCCCCATAAAATTGAATACATCATATCTGGCTTTTCTACCTCATGCATGAATCTGCGTCTTTAATCATATATCTTTTCACGTGTGTATATTTTTGTATCTGCTGGGCTTACATGGTGCAAACCCCAGCACGTTTCACCAACACTGAACTGTGTGTGTGTGTGTGTGTGTGTGTGTGTGTGTGTGTGTGTGTGTGTGTGTGTGTGTGTGTGAGCTGTCTTT
>JAJHUR010103769.1:2849-13176 GCA_027495735.1 Lutjanus campechanus
TCATTCAAATGCCAACGTTTTGGGATGGTGAAATGTCTTGTGCACAGCTAAATAATCAAAAATTAAGGAAATACAGGCCGAGGGCAGAGTCTCTGCAGATCCAGTCACCAACTCCACACTTCTACTGGGTCATAAGTGATGATTGAGAGGAATTATGTTTATACTGGTCTATACCTTGTTTGTTTAGGAAAAAGTTGCATATTACACCTCAAAAGTCTTTTAGTTTTTAAGGCACTAAATGGCCGTGCTCCGTCTTACATCACAGACTTTTTCTCACTTTATGATCGTCCACATTTGCTTTTAACTCTGCAGCCTTTAACTGTCCCCAAGGTCATCACTAAAACCTTTTTGAGATGCTGCTTTTAGACATTACACCACCAGAAATGTGGAACACCCTGCCTTTAAATATTGGACTTGCTGACTGAGTAGACAGTTTAAAACGAAACTCAAACTCAAAACACCTTTTTAATATAACTTATAGCCAGTTATAGACTATATCTTTTAATATATAGACTTTAAGATCAGTTTGTGTTTTTAATCTTTTTAAAGAAACTTTGTTGATTCTTGTGCACAACATTCAGTTGATTAACTGATTAGTTGTAAACTGTTTTGATAAATGAATAAATCATTTTAAGTCTCGGTAAAAATTCTCCGATTTCAGCTTCTCAAACATGAATGTGTAAAATAAGGCATATGCAGGGCTCAACAGTAAGGACCGCCTGCTTGGCAAGTGATTAAAAAAATAAACTATTAAACTGTTTGATAATCAATTAATCATTAAAGTCATTTTTCATGTAAAATCGCACAAAATTATATTTTCAACCTTTCAAATGTGGAGATTGTTTTGTTTTGTTTTGTTTGTTTACTATCATATTAACCTGAATATCTTTGGGTTTCAGACAAAACCAGACATTTAAAGACATCACCAACCCTACATAATCATAACTATTCACTTCAGTTTTTGTTGTTATTTGATAACTGCTAGTAAATTAAATAAATTGTACAGGGCAAGTAAAAATTGACTTTGGCCAAGCAGATTTCTGTAAACTGAATATTTCTGAGTTGTGGACAAAACAAGACATTTGAGGACATCACTGATAGACATTTTCCCCCATTTTCTGATATTTTAGAGACCAAACTAATCAATTAATTGAGAGAACGATGAAACGATTAATGGATTATGAAAATAATGATAGCAGTCCTTCAAAATGTAATAAATAATAGTCAGATGCAGCCCTAAGTGATTCAATTTTATAAGTAACAAGTATTTCGACCCTCCCCCTTGTGTATGTTCATGATTTTAGACATTTCTGTTTTTGTTTTTATATTTCCTACTGAATTGTACAACACTTTGAGCTGCATACTGTGTGTGAAAGGTATGAAGCAGTTACCTGATAGAAGAAAACATCCTTTCTGTCGGTGCCTTCAGTTGCAAACTCCTCAACAATCCCCTCTGGACTGATGCCATGCTCTGCACACAGCTGCTTCCAAAACTCAAACCCGACTGCAGGAGACAGACAGCAGCAGCTTAGCAGCACGTTCACGTTGTTAAGTCATGGTTAGACAAACAGTAAACACATCAAAATACCACAAACTGCAGCGTTGTCTGAATGACACTGCACAGGTAGCTAACGTTAACTTGTATTAGGTTACATTAGCTTGGAAGAAAACCCCATTATTCATAAGTCAGCTAAGTTAGCTTATAATGACTTTGTAGCTGTTTGCTATATTTTGAGTCTAGCTAGTCCTGATATTAGCACTTGAGCTAACGTCGTTACACAGCAGTGAGCCTGACAGATCATCTTAGCTAGCTAACTAACATGATGGACACTGGCTGGCGTTATAATGCTTCAATATGATCAGATGGATAGCTATTATTAACGTACTTTGATTTCCACACTGTCCAAGCTGAAGCGTTATAATTTCCCGCGGCATGTTCAGTCTTTTCGGTTGCTCCTTATTTAGCTAGCCCGCTAGCTGCTTGCTAGCTAAATAATATACAAGAAAAGTAGACTGCTGCTGCTGCTCCAACCGCTTCACCACCTCCACCAGCCCGCTCCTTCCCGCTTGGTACTGATGTGACGCTCAAAGCAGACTTCTTCTTATTGTTATTAACAGGTTGCAAACCGACATTAACGGTTTATACCGCCACCTACTGTATCGGAATGTGTAGAGCGTTTATATACAGCCAGTGGTCGAGTCATAAAGTAGACTAAACGACATATTCAGACCAGAAAAACTGTAGCAAGATGGACAAATTCCTTCTTTTTACAAGCCAGGGTCATACGAGCAGTACCTTTTTAGGAGGGATCCTTTCTGCAGCTCTAGTTTGCTGCTTACTGTAGTTTAAGTTTTATTTTGAAACTATTCACCGGAAGTTGTAGTCCGCCATTATTTCTGCCACATGACGTTCATAGAATTGATGGCGTAAAAATCATGGGTGTGCCCTCCAGCGGCCACATAGCGTAATTACATCGATGCATATACATAATTATAAGCAAGTTGACACAATACTACTAATAATAATAATAATAAAAATAATAATAATAATAATAATAATAATAATAATAATAATAAGTAAAATGTCAGAATGTAAAGCAAGTAAAGGTATATGATGTTGGTAGTGATAATTACATTACCTTTTCTTATTAAAAGAGACCAGATTTTCTGAGTAGTGAGAGGTTATAAGTTTTATATGCTGCTTTCTACTTCGCTTTGACACATGCTGATGATTCTACAATGAGGCCCTTTTTTCTAAAGAAATTAAATTGTGTTTTGTTTAGGGAGCAAGTAATTCTTGATCATACGGAAGAGTATTAGGGCCGGGCATAAGAGGGGGAAAAAGAGAGGGGGAAGATTTTTTGTTTTTCTTCTCGCATTTCGAGAATAAAGTTGAAATGTCGAGGATAAAGTTGAAATCAGCACCTGTTGCTGTTGTTTCTGCCTTTACGCCTCTGTAACACTAGTATTTACTGTATATTCATGCGCTTCTCTGCCCTCTAGTGGTCACAATCAGTAACTACACCTGAAACCCCCATTAGTCAAGTTAGATGCAATAGCATAGTATTTATTCCGGTTAAATCCTTCAAAATAAAACATTTGCAATGGGGTGCAGTTACAGATTGTGACCACCGGAGGGCACTGTAGATACATTATAAACACTTACATACAGGCAGACACAGTTGGGTCCTAAAATCGTCCTGTCTAACATTCTCTGTCTTAATATGTTCAGTCATTTTTATTATTAAATAAGACATTAACGGTTTCTTTTATTGAAAGATCCTCACAGGCTTGTTTTTAGTGTTTGTTTTTTAATATAGAGGGTATTTGTCAGGGGCAAAACTCTAGAAGTTCAGAATAGATTTACAAAAGAAACACTACATGCTTGTGTTGACAAATTTGACCAAATTGAAGAAGACTGAAACTAGAGACATTTCCTGTTTATTTTTATTTTATTTTAATTAGTTTTGAAATCACACAATATATTTATTGCTTGTAGTTTTTTTATTTTAATAGTTTAGTTTTAGTTAACTATAATAATTTTGTTTCGTACAAAACTATCAGTGATAAAAGCAAAAAATAAAACAGGTACATAAATATTTTAATCTCTGAGATGTTTTCAAGCTTACTACTTAGTTTGTCAGTGTTGCGTTGTAAAGTAAACAATAAATGTATTCCTATTGTACTTGAACGCACCATGACACAGGCCCTCGTGCGGATTGTGATTGGGCTGCTGAGAGCTCAGAAAAACAGGTTACGCCATATTGTCAGCTTCAGAAGACAGCGATACATTCCCGCAAAAATGACAAAATAGTAAGTGTCATCTTATTTTAAAATATTTTCCTGCTGTCTTTGATAACTTTGCTGCGTCTAATATATTTAAATGTTTACTGTTAGACGCTGGCACGATGATTCGGCTGCCGTTGCTAGCTGTTAGCTTAGCACCGTTAGCATAGTTCTGTTATTAGCCGATGTTGTGAGTGGAGCTGCTCCGTGGCGCTGTGGTGCCCCTTATCAAGCGGTTTACCTGTTTCCACTTAAGTCTTTATTTTACAGGCTTACTTTACAGACGACAGACGCTAAGATGGCGCACACTGGAGCAATGGGAGACGCATCTGCGGAGGATTGCTCTGCCAAGCAGGGATCTAGTGTCTGCCTGCGAAGTCGACCATGCTCCAGCGAGAGAGACAGCCAGGTACGGGCTGTCAAAGCTGCTCTTCAGTCCAGGTTGGGGCCCTACGAGCCCGTCCTGACCTACCTACAGTCCGTGCTAGTTTGGGAAAGACCCCTTCAGTGCGTGCTTCTCTACACTGTGGTCAACGTTGTGTTCTGGTGAGTCTAAATTTGGTACATTTTTGGAGGCAAACCGGCTCCGTTTCCTCTGTTTGTTTCAGTGTTATAACAACCTGCACTGACACAATACAGAGGCTGTTTGGTCGTTAGGGGAAAGACAACGTGACTGCAAGCAGCTGGTGCTTTTACATAATGCAAATGTTTCACCTGTCAATTCAAGACAACACAGATAGCAGCCTGGAGGGACTATTTATAGACACACACACCCTTCAGAGACTTGTACCTCCTTCACTGTAAGGTTGTTCCTAACTGGGCAGTTTTCTTAATCTTGAAAACAGTGGGGTGCCCTGGATTATCTGATGGACCAAGTTTATGGTTGGTGCGTGAATGAGGTAGGTTGAATCAGCAATTTACAGGTCAATGAGATGTCAGGAGTAAGAGAAAGTTCATTTTTTTGTGTCTATTTGTCAAAAGTCAAAACTGTTGAAATGAAAATCTGCTGACTATAGATGAAATACTGAGTAAAAACAAGGAATAAAACTTTTGACGAAGATATACAACAAATAGATTTAAAAGCAGTTTTAATACGAAAGAGTTGGGTAAAAGCTAGACTAAGAACTAGATAAAACAGATCAAAAAACACAAAACAAAATAAAAACAAATTAAACCAATAAAAATAATAATACTGATAATAGTAAAATAACAGATAATGTTGAATAAAATAAAGTGAAATTGAACAAAATCAATAAAATAAAATAAAAATAGATAAGATTAATGTTTATAAACCATTCTTAATCAAAAGCCAGGCTGATGTTTGTGTTTCAACACTTCCAGTTGACCGCTCATCCTCAGTCAGACTGTTCCAGAGGCTCGGAGCATAAAAGCTGCCTCGCTGAAGGTTTTAGTTAATTAATAGCGGTTCATTTATATCCGTCTTTGTTTTACTGCTTTAACACAGACAGCTTTAAAATGCAGATGAAATCAAGAAGGCCTTTTAGATCTCATCCCTGGTCCTGTTGTGCACCTATTTAATAATATATGCAAAAATATTTCTATATCAAATATTATCCACCTATCAATCAATCTTGACCTTTTAGGTACAGAGCAAGTATTCACTTTGAATTTATGTGACTATTTTTCTACGTTCAAATCAGGACACAAATTTAGCACCAGCCAAATGTTGGTAAAATATGCAAGTGGCTGGTAGGTTTGCTTCACTCACCAGCCAGTTGGCCGGTGAACATATAAGTTAATTTTGGACCCTGGTTCAAATCAGACCTCTTCCAACATTATGTCTCGCCTGCCTGTCCTGTCTCATTCAGAAGTTACGGTATGGAAGCTAGATACTGTTTCATCCGGACTTTAAACTTAGAAAGTTCTCAAACAAGAAACATTCAGAAGAAAATACAGAGGAATCCAATAGGAGAAAGTGGAGGACTGGGACAACTTTTGGCTAAATTAGGTGACCTTGATATCGCTGCATGGTAAAAATCACTGACCTGGGACACAGAGATGGAAAGCCGGGCAGGCCGACCTGCTTGTGGAGCTCAGGCATTCAGCCTTTATTTGATCAGACCACTGGGCATTAGGTCGCTCGTCCTGTCTCCGTTTTACTTGTGCTTCAGCACACACTCAGTGGTGCAGGCTAGTTTCTGCCCCAAGAGACGCATTCGTGATCTTTACTATACTAATGCATGAAGAGACTGATGGTGGCAAGCCAAATGGAGATGGGGAGGCAATATGTGGAACATCTCTCACAGCAGGGCACCGAGGTTATCTCGGTTTTTCTTCTTAAAGCACCAAATAGAAATTAGAACTGTAGCTACTAATTGCACTGCTACCCCAAATACCAACATACCTTGTCCTGCCAACAAATTCTTTGTTAGGTTAATCTCTAACTGCTGATTGGCAGAATCCTGTAACATTGTTGTTGTCAACAACTTTTGAAGTCTTGTGATCTGAAAGTGGAGCAACACATGGGGGG
Source organism: Lutjanus campechanus (assembly GCA_027495735.1). Taxonomy (NCBI): domain Eukaryota; kingdom Metazoa; phylum Chordata; class Actinopteri; order Lutjaniformes; family Lutjanidae; genus Lutjanus; species Lutjanus campechanus. The sequence continues at coordinate 9,127 of JAJHUR010103769.1, forward strand.
TTTTAATTGTTGAGGCCCGAGGAAGTGAAATCAGATTGTGTGAAAACTCCTTCAGAGATAGAAACCATCTCAAACACCTGTGCTATCTGTATATGCAGATGCACACATATCTGATTTGTCACCTTTACGTTTTATACATATCACAGCATTAAGAAAATGTATTTTTCTATTTTATTAGTATCTTTCCAGGTTGTGTTCTGTATGTTAACTAATGGGTGTAACACCCAGGGTGGGATAACTTCCTCTTTTCTTAGTTCTGACTAAAAGAAACAGTCAATCAGACAAATTTAATTGGCTGCTACCCTTTAATGACCTCAATTTGGCCCTGTGATCATTTATAAATATGAAAAAAAATGAATATCATTCTGATTTCATTTAATTTATCTGCTAATATCATTGGTTTATGGGTGTTTACATTCTTTATTAGAAGAGCATCATTTTAGTAGTAGGTTAATTATTGGTGATGTCTGTTGTTAAGTTCAGAGACTCATTATTTTAAAATGTTTTAACTCGGGCTGTAAAAGCAAACTGAATGGGGAAAAAAAGATGTTAAATGCAAGATTGTGTTTAATAAAACAACAAGACACTTGTAAGGATTAGAAAGGAGCATTGTTTTTCCCTGTGCTTTGGAAAATGTTCCTTTTCCAATTGTGAAAACTGTGGAAGGAAAAACAAAAAGGTGCACTGTTTTACACATTAAAATTCCTAACTTTGCAGTCAAATGTAGGAAATAAAAAATAATAAATGTCTAGCCCCTTGGCACTTTACTGTTTTTTTTTTAAATCTGGCCCTTCTAAAAAAAAAAAAAACCTGCCTGCAGCAGATCATCACTCTGGGTTTTGTGGTATCATGAATTCTGTACTAAATAGTTGAATTGTGTAACTGTATTTGCCTCCGGGGCAGCGCACAAAATTAGCGGCAGCCACCATCCAAATGCTGGCAAAATATGCAGGTGGCTGCTGGATTTAGTTTCACTTACCAGCCAAAAAACAATCTATTGAGTGGCTGGCAAAATTTAAACATTCACTAGCCATTTGGCGGATGGACAAAAAAGTAGATTTTTGCACCCTGCTCCCGGGGTAACAAGCGTTAAAAGTACAGCCTGTTCATGTTTTTTGCTCCGTTTTTATTCTCCTCCAGGTTCTTCGCCCTGACCTCGCTGCGCCTGCTGTTCCTGCTGGCTTCTGGTCTGGCTGTGCTCGTCTGCGTTGATACCTGGAGAAATAAGATCTGGCCAGAGATTAGAGGTGGTACATCTTGCTTTTTATAGGGGCTCTTTGTATCTTTCCAACAGACTCTGACATGTTCTGATTCTGAACTTCTTTTTTTTAATTTATTCTTTTTAATTCCTTCCTGGAATGTCTTTTCCTTCTTTCTTATTTTTATTGTATCTTAGATAATTCCCCTGGTTACTGTGAGTAGATGTGCCTTCAGTCAGCAGCTCTACACGCTGGACTTTACAAGTCATTTGTGTTACACCTGGAACAGCTAATCTCCCAAACCTGTTTTTGAACTTGTGTCGCACACTAAGTGTACAAGGTCAAAGAGTAGAGACAAGCTTAAGAAGAAAGTGCGACAGGTGTAACACAATTTGGATTACTATTTAATTATTGTCTTCCAGTGATGTGCATCATAGTCTGATGCATGATAATATCAGCACGTCAACTGTATTGGCAGATAAAGGCTTTAAAATTAAATATCTGTATTGGCCCTAAATAAACATTTCCAGGCGGCTGATAAAGATGAGGCTTTAATTTTTCGCAGGCGACACGTGCGTGTCTGTGGTGTTGAGGTTCTGTCTAAAACTGAAACGGAAAGTTGCTGTTTGCAGTGTTTCCTCAGCATTGGCCATCTGAGGAGCAGCCAAAACACAGTCCTTCAGCACTTCAGATTTAGTTACCTTTCTTTCTTTTTATTTTCAGCCAGGGGTTTTACAGAAGACAGTTACAGATGTTTTACTTCACACCTGTTTTTACAGATATTTATCAACAAAATTAGTTGCTTAAGGGAAGTAACACACAAGCAGGTAAGAGAAAAATAAGAAAAGAAAAAATAGCGCCCAGTCAGTTCCCATTAGATTCATCATCAGCCTGGCCATCTTTATTATCAAAGAGTCTTTTACTTTACTTGTTCTTTACAGTCCCTGTGACCTCCTGAATTACAAATAAAAAGGAAAAAATAGATCAAAGAAATTGAAACAATGGACTTTCACTGCTCCCGTGTTGTATTGTGAGATATTTTATTACCTGTATTAAGAGTCATTAACAACCATTACAACAAACCAACTTAGAGAAGCAGGCTTTAGCAAGAAAAACCTGACAGCAGTAGTTTGTTATTTTGCCCAGTGGAGGTGTACATTTTGAAAAGCATTGTATTTTCTGTATCTACCAGTGGATCATCATGATAAGAGGAGACATAATAATGTGTTTATTTCAATAGAGGAAAGACTTGATGTTCTCTGCAGTTAGGTGGGGGGAAAAAATGTACATCTGTATTGGCCAGAATGAGTTGGAAAATATCATCAAAAATCCAATATCGCACATCCCCAGTGATGTTTCTTAAAGTGATGGATGTTCTCTCTCTCCACAGTCAGAAAACTGGACGAATCAGAAAATGAGAGGTTTGTTATTGTAACCACCAGCCTGTATTCTGTATTCCCTCAAAGATAACGCCAACAATAATAACGGTACACGTGGACAGCAGATAAAGGTGTTAATGATGTTCTCTGTTTATCCAGCTGGGGTCTGGTGCAGCCTGGCATCCTCAGCGTGCCTGAACTGTGCCACCACATGGCCGAGGCCTGGGTCAGCGTAGGGGTTCTCACAGCCAGTTTGGTGCAGTACAAACGACATAACCCTGGCAAGGTGAGGACCACACACAAAAAAACTTCACTGTTTATATGAAAGCATCTGTTTTTGGTGTGGAAACGATTGTGTATTTAATGTTCGTAACATTGAACACCATGATTCAGCAAAATCTGCTCTATTTTTTGACTTTTTAATCCCATGTTATAATTATAGTGACTTGATTCCCTGTGTGCTTTTGTCAGTTTTGCATCATGACCTGTGGCGTGTTCACCTGCCTGGCTGTGGTTGGACGCTACATTCCTGGATTGGTGCTCTCCTACTCTGCTGGTGAGTCCCAGATCTTTAAGCAGTCCTAACTACAGATCCAGGCTCCTGAGCAGGTCCCTGTTGGCAGGGAAACTCATCCCGACTGGTCCTATTAAAAATACATGGGTGGTGAAACCAGATCTGCGGGGCCCCAGCAGCAGGGCCCGGCCTGTGAGGTGATTAAAGCCGGGATGAGACACACAAGGAAGGAGTAAGAGAGGGGAGGGAGCCAGGCAGAAAGCTAAGGAGGTCATACTGAGACCAGGCTAATCTCCTAACCTCTAGCCAGCACAGAGCCGAGGGGGGGCGAGAGCTGCCAAGGCCCGCTGACGTTTGGAACAATCCACAGCAGCTTGTTTTCTACAGGTTAACTCCCTGCTGCTCCCTCTGCCTCACTTTGTCTATATTTCTATTAGGACTGCACATGTAATTGAAATGTTGTCAAAATCGCCATTTGGCGTAAGTGCAACATCCAAATTGCAGAAGATGCAACTTTTTGATAAAGATAAAATGCATAACAAAACAGCATTATAATGAAGTGCTGTTGTGCTGCAGAGATGCTCTGCAAATCTTGTTCTCCAGAGAAAACATGTTTGTTTGGTACAGACCCCAACATATGTCACATCTTGATTTTTCTCAGCGAAAATGAAAATCATGATGCAAAAACGATCATCCCCACTAATTATGAATTATATAGCAATCGCAATATCTGTCGAAGTAATTGCAATATGACCTTATTGTGCAACTCTAATTTCTACTGATGCTAACACAGGCTTGTGGGATTTAGAAACTGAACCTGCTCAGAACACAAACAAAGTTTCTTTCTTATCATGTGTACTTGAAGGTAAAATCACCAGGATTTGCCCAAGCTGTCAGTAAATGCACCAGAAAGATAGTTGATCGAGCCTCATTCCCAGGGCTTCATATACTGATGTTT
>JAJHUR010103779.1:2129-23854 GCA_027495735.1 Lutjanus campechanus
AAATTAATCAATAAAATAATTATAATGTCATTTATTTAGACACAATAATTTGGACACATCTTTTTTAAAATCAAGTGAACCCATCTACAGATAACTGGGGACAATACATGTGTTTGTGTAAAATCAACCAGTCTTATGTCTATGATTCGACTATCTGCATGAGGAAGAACCTGTGAGTTAATCATCACTGACCCTAACAGCCTACCATCATTTCACAAGTGGTGAGCATCTACTCAGTTCTATTAGTCCTGTGTCTCTACACTCTTTATATCTTAAATCTAAATTTAGTTTGCTTGTTTAAGTCCCTTGTTTCATCATAACATTTTTTTGTGGTTAAAAGCACAGTTAGAGTTCTGTAGCTGTTTTCACCAGTCCGCACATTGCCGTGCTGCACAGCAGTTTCCACTGGGTTCTTCTCCCAGCCCTTTTCACGAGTACAGTAATTCCGGAGTCTGTATCGTATTTTTGCATTATAAATCAGCCAGAAAAGGCTGAATGAATTATTTAGCATGGCTACTGGAAATTCTAGTGGGGCTAAAGCCCCCTAAAATAGGTCTGGTGACGCCACTGCTTGGCAATAAGCACTAAGTTATTTTCTTCTGCTCTCCTTCCACGATAAACATTTTCTGTCTTTAGTCTCTACAAATACATGACTCCATTTAAAAGGTGAGGAAAGTGAGACAGGCCTCGCCTGAGGCTTTCTTCACTCAGTTAATGCTTGAGCGTCAGCTGATTATTAACTTTTTAGCAAAGAGTGACTGACAGAAGCCGTGTCTTTCACTCTGCATGGCATGGAGGGGGGCAGGATGATGAGAGATTGTAGAGTGAGAGATGTGTGTGACAGAGGAAGGTCGGCATGAATGCTATAGCGAGAGAGAGGGAGGAAGAGAGGGAGATTAATGAGATATAAATCAAATCAGGTCACTTCTTGATAATGCCAGCAATCTAGCAACAGCTCCAAATATAAACCAGAATCCTTTATGGATTCCAGTGTGGGAGGGATACCAACCGCATGCATCACAAGCATTCTCCGCTTTCCCCTTCTCTCCTGTGGTGATGTTGTTGCCATGTATCTGTATTTTGCATACAGTGTTTTGTCACTGTTTATCTTAACTAGCATATTAAGATTTCGCTGGCGTAAAGAGAGGACACGGCATCCTCCCTTTGAGCCAGTGTCAGGGACTGCTGTGTATCTCGTGTTAATATTTTCCAGCTGAAAACAGTGTGTCATTGAGTATGACTCAACTGTTTTGCTTCTATATTTGTAATGAAATGTATTTTTATTAATTTCTTTTTCTGTCTTCTAGATGACACATTTTCTCGGCCTTCTAATTTGATTAAAAATATCATCTTGATTAGGCATAGATGTTGCTAATTGGTTGCTTTCACTGACAACAGCTAAGATAGAAGAAATATTGCTTACAAGGCTTATACCGAAACTTGGATTTCTCTTTTATTTATTTGTCTACATTAATAATACGGCATCCCTTTTGCTAATTGGTCTTTTTTTACTCCACTCTATAATACTTCATAATGAGTCCATTTTAATCCTGAAACTACTGACCAGTTCTACTTAAGTCATTTATTTCAAATTACATCCTCCAGCACTCTCCTAGCAACATATGTAATTATTTCTTTAGGTGGATTTCAGTAATTAATACACAGCAGCAAGGTACAGGAATGGGGGGCTAACACTTTCCTCAAAGAAGGCATATGTTAAGCTCTTTTCACAGGCAAACAAACGATTAATAATTAAGTGAGTGTTGCATCTGCAGATAACCTCCTGATCTCATACACATAGCACCAACCACCTACAAGCACAAACACAGCTTGCTTAGCGAGCCGTATATTATCTGTAGATGATCACCGAATAGGCACTAATGAGCCAGGGTGTTGCAAGTGTTATTTTGGTCAGCTTCCGACAAAGCGCTGTATAGAGCTCTACTACAGTGTTTGATTAGAAACTGGCATTCAGAGTCCAAGTACTATTTCTGTTACTATGCAAACATGATAAGGTTCTAACAACCGTCAGATTTGAATTTCAGGTTTATTAACAGCAACATCTGAAACTTTTAGGACTAGTCATGATTATTTTTTCCTTTGTTTGAATGAAACCAGTGTTGTTTGTTTGACCAGTTTATCCCTTTTCTCTATTTGCTCTTCTCTATTTTTTCAATGTCCAGTTTTTATCAGACTATTAAAGGTCCATTGTGTAAGTTTTAGGGGGATATATTGACACAACAGAGCAGAAATGGAATATAATATTTCTACGTATGTTTTCATTATCATATCATCACCTGAAAATAAGAATTTGTGTGTTTTTATTATTTTACAACACTCAAACTAAAGGGCCAAATCCAGCCCTGCAACTCACACAAGAGCTTGCAAAGAATATAATTTGTGCAATACAATTCTAAGCTTTGTTGTGTCCATAAACTACACATCCCACATTGCATCCAGATTTTGTTGTCCAAGCACTGAAGGCATCTAATCATTGTACACTTGAATGTCTGCTTGTTTGGCATTATTTTTAGCTAGTTCATCAATTATGTAATATGGTAAGAAAATACATTCAGCCTTACATTTACAACTGGCCCTTTTAAGGGACACCATAATGCTGATGTGGCCTGCGATGAAATCGACTGCCTTAGAATCAGCTGTTCATATCTTCAGAGGGTGGGCCCTCTTCCATGAAGACCACCATGGTGCACCACCATATTTCTACAATAGCCCAGGACAGACAAACCAAACACTGCCTCTAGACAGGTTTTTTTTTGTGTGTGTTTTTCAAGAGTTTCACAGACACTGTTGGATCTCCTACACACTTGGAAGGGGAGGGCGACTTGGAATGCTTGCAGTCTGCAAGCTCACTGGTCTTTTAACTTACTCAATTGAGTTTCACAGTTGAATCAATACAAATATTTATTATTATAGATCTGTACAGGTCTAACAGTGTTGTAACTGTGAACTGTAACATAAATTTTTGTTAGCTACCTGTATTCTAAACCTGTCAGTGTTGGCTTTACTGTGAAACTCAGATTAATGTTGCAGTCAGTCACATATCGTATCTATTTTGTACATTAAGTTATATCCTTGTAACTACAATATTCATATGATGTATGTAAGGGGACAAATGCCATCATGTGTGGCTGTGTGTGAATGTGTACTACTGTACTCGTCTTCCACAGCTTAAGTTACAGATCAGTGCACTGAGCCACCATAAAATAAAGTGTTCAGGAATGTTGAGAGAAAAAAAAGAAACCGAAGATGGTCATACTTTAGCTCTTTCTCATTGTCTTTTGTTTTAACCGGCCAAGCGTAACAGACAAGCCGAGTACTTTGAATTGGTGCTAACTAGCCAAGTGAGACAAACTGACAGCTGCTCCCCTGCCCACAGCCTGACATCCTTCCACTCACAGCTTGTCTGTCTCATCCATAACAAGATGGTGAAATGAATTTGATTCATCTAACAAACACTGATTTAACCAGCGGTCCCTGCATGAAAATTGACTAGGAAGTTACTGCACAAATTAAACCACCCCTATTTAGCCCCTTTTTGCTTCATCCTTGAAACAAATTAGTGGATCAAACACCTTTATTGGCAGAATGCGTGTTAGAGAAGATAGGTAAGATACAATATTTCAAACATACTAGAGAAAAGTAGCCTCAAAACGAGACAGCTCATGTTTTCATTTGCACTGGCAGATCAGGCTAGGTGTAGTATATGAATAGTACATTGTAATTTTAAGGTATAAGGGCACAGGAAGACTCCTTGCTACTCAATAAACAACTTGCCATAAAATTAAAACAAGAAAAAAACATATGTCAAGAAATACATATAATAAATACATAAATATAAAGTGTGTATCACTAAAGCCCAACTTGGTGAGGAATTATTTGTCAAGGGTAGGTTGGGTCATTTCAATTATATCTGCACTAATCAATGATTTTAATCCCACATGTTCTGTGGTCTTTCCACAAGAGAAATCCACTAAACATGCTTTGTATGTTTTAAGCGTACCTCGGAGGTTTTGTGTTCCAGATGCTGTGTTTCCTGTGCTTCATGCTCTCAATTCACAGTTTGAGTTTTGTGTGACAGTGGAAGAAGCAGAAAAGGTTTTCGCTTGCTCATTAACATCAACATCCAGTTCAAATTAAACATAGGGCTATTAAGAGTGTGTGTGTGTGTGTGTGTGTGTGATGGTGGTGGGGGTGGGGGCATTAGAAGAACAAGACACAAGCTCATCTAATGAGCTGTTGTAGCGTCAGCTACAATTAAGCATTCTGTCTCAGCCAGTCTTCCTAGGAATGATGTGGCTACACATATTTCACACAATCACCTCACAGTCCCATTATACTGTTAAAGCATAGCATAGTAAGCACTGTTGTTCAGAAGTAGCCCTCAGAAAGAGTTTTAAATTAACACGTGGTAATAATTTTGGGGGCGTTTTGCCCTCATTTCCTTCCTTTTTCTTACAGTGTAGATCTAAACATGAAATGTAAGGGAGAGAGAGGAGTATACAGTGATATACAATAAAGGTCTCAATACAGAACTGAACCAGCAATCTTGCAATTATGTATTTTAACCACGTGATAACTGGACAGGAATTAACACTGTACCCTCTCACTCCTCCAGCATCTTCTTAATCATCTAATTATGGGTGGTCACTTTCTTTTGCCAAACATATCAGATTTCACCACAATCTGTATCAGCTAATCATAGTGTTCCTGTTAATCTTTAAATCAGTTCTCCTCACTGCTGCTGTCAGCTGTCATTTTAGCAAATGCTGCACCCTTCCTCCACGTTATTCACCTCAAGCTCATCATATCTGGTGACAGGTCGAGCTCACCTGGAGTCCACTGCTCATCATGTCAAGATTTTCAGCATCTCATTCATCTCATCACCACCAGTGTTCAGACTCCATAGTGGTTTCCTACTTCTACTTGAGGCTTCAGCAATGTGTATCTTCAACCATGCAATAACGACCTAACATTATATTAACTTTATGCAATAAAGCCAAGCTGCAATATACTTGGGCAATAATAGTTCCTCATTCTAACACTTTTTTTATAAACCCGTTTTCAATTTTATTGTTAAAGTCTGCTGTTGTTATATTGTAATGTGCATATTTGTACATACTTCTTATTTCTATTTTTCTGTTTTCTACATGGAGTCTACCTGCCAAAGACTGTGTTCATTTGAAAACCTAAATTTATTTATTTTGTTTTTAAGGGCTGAAAAAACAAATCCTTAAATTATTAGGCGACAAAGGGGAGTATGGATCCATTTGGCCATTACTCAGTAACTAAACTTTTGCTTAGTTCTCAGCCTGAAAACATTTCTGCCTGCATGCTATGCAATTCTATATGTAACTGTCAGTACTACAGCTGCGCCAGTGGTTAGATACAGTAGGTTGGAGATAATTAGCTTGCCTCCCCTTGGAATGTAAATGCAATAGTTATTTGAATTTCTGTGTATATTATTTTCAGCAGAGCAAAAGGAAAACCAAACTTTTGAGTTCAGAACTTTGAATAAAGCACAATCTTTTTAAGATGATCTAACATGAATGAAAAGAGCTCTGTGCATAATTCACAGAAATACTAAAGACTGAAAATGAACTTAAATTGCTTTGTTATTTGTATTTTTTCTAGCCTCTGGGTTAAGCTTAGGTTGTGAGCAAGATGTTTTTGTCACCTCATGAGTAAATTGTTACCTGTCAAGTTTCCTCATTGCTTTTTCATGCAAACATACGGTACAGTATCTCACATTTACATTGACGCATCTCATTCTATTTTTGAGTGAGGCCGTTGTTGGTGATGATGCTTTACTTGTGAGTCATTGTCCCGATATCTGCTACAGAGCGTGATGAGGACAGTGTATCATTACTGCGGGGCATCACATTTGCTATTCAGGTGCGGGCCAGTTCTACACAGAGACAGCGATTGGCCTCCCCTCAGTCAGAGATGACCCCCGGAGAGACACATTTTCCTGATAAATGAGCCGCAGTAATTTCAATTGGCCTCTCCGGACAAAAGCGCCCATTCAGGAGCTTGTTTATGGCTGCTGGCCTTGAAAACACACACAGGGGACATACTGTACACGCATGTGCATCTACATGAGCTCGTACACACACACCCGAGTACAGACATGCACATGTCTTACAAATGTTCACACTTTTTCTCACACATGCAGTATAGAAATATACACGGAAGTATAAATATACATGAAGTATATCTAATGCCTAACTTGAAACAACCATGATGACTGCTATGATTTCTAATTAAAATAAGGGAGATGCTACTTGCACCTGGGCTGGAATATCCAATGTGGCTATTTGCACCCTGGGTGGAATAACCATGGTGTGGCTTTTTTTGTCTGTTTATTTGTTTAATGCTCAAAATAAATACATCAAATCAAATCAAACTGCAACTGAGAATGGAAAATAATAAAAAATGTAAATAACAGGTACCACTGACATGTAATTTCACACTTACTTCAGTCACTTCACATTAATCTCCCGGGACAGGATTAAAAAAAAACCCACTCTTCCACAGGACAGACCCATTCATCCACCACAGCCTTTTATCAATAGTGTATTTATCGCTCTCTAGACGTGAATAGCAGAATAGCTTCATTAAAATAATTTTGATTTGAAAAAATCTGTAATCCTTCTTCCACAGTGTTTTGATTCCCCTGTTATTCATGAAGAAAAAAAACAAACAAGATTTGTACCGACTGCACAGATTTTCAACAGAAGGTGTGTATCTATGTGACAGTTTGTCTTTGGTTCGTGCTTTTAGCATGTGCAAATTTTCACAAGCTGTGTATGTGACAGCCTTCTTGTTTCACAGTGAGCAGCGTGTTGGCGGTGGGGGCTTGTGGGTGACAAGAGGTATTGATAAAATCATGCTTCACCCTGTGAACATTTCGGAGAGAGGCTGTGGGCAGAAAATGGCTGCTAACTACTCTTCAAGGATGCAGGATGGAGGAGTCTGTCTGTAATTCTGCTGTCACTCTGGTGTCTGGTTGAGGTCGGGGTTAGCATGCATCACTCTGAGTCTGACCGAGCCCTGCAGGGGTCATTCTGAGGCTTTGAACCCGGAAATCCAGGAACCACAGTCTCCCTGTGATTGAGTGTCGGCTTGAGAGAACATCTGAGATAAGGCGGAACACAACACTCACACTCAACCACTTGCTTCTGAAGAACTCTTTTTCTGCCTCATCTGTGGAATATGATTTGGTATAATCTGTAGAACCCACGGAAGACAAGAGGCTTATAGGTGAAACCTGTATAAAAAAAGGAATTCTTAGATCCTCCTCGGTGGGTTCTCAGTGAAACCACTGGAATGTAAAAGGGTTCTTGGAAAACCCCCTTGAGTGGGTTCTAGATTAAATTCTTAGAAATTTGAATGGTTCTGGATAGGATCCCCAGGTTGTGGTTGGAACCATTAAACCATGAAAGGTTTCTCTGTAGAACCTCTCATTCGGGGTTCTAGGTGGAACCATTCACAGATGGTTCTAGGTATAACCCTTTATGTTGGGTTCTGGGTTGAATTCCCTGAAAAATTTCCAGGCAGAACATTCATAAAGGGTTCTGCTAAGAACCAAAAATAGGGAAAAGCTGAAGACCTCTTAATTTCTAAAAGTGAATTATGAGCAGTACAAACCAGAGGTCAGAAAATATAATAAAATTAAAAGTTTGTGAAGATGGAATGAGTGAATTAATTCATCAGGCACTGAGCTTCATTCTTGTGCAGTTATACGTCTTTTGGAGTGCTGCAATCCAGCAGGAGCCTAATGACTGATTAACAAAATCAATAACCTGTGGTATTACGGTAAAAACAGAGCAGAATTATACGACTATGGTGAGACAAAAGAGCAGAACTGGGTGTCTGGACAAACGCTGCACCTTTGTTCTCCTTCTCTGAACGTATGACTGATTTTAACATCTGTTCACTGTTGACATCTCCAAGGACACATGCTTGTAATGTCCCCTTGATTGATGTTTCAGTATACCTGTGTAACCTCAGTTGTCTGAAGGTCAGCTTCACAAAGGGTCTGCCAAGAGGTTTGCTAGTGACAGTGAGAAAAGCAATAAGTAGAGCCAAATGTCAAATAAAATGTTTTTGATGCATCTTACAGAGTAATGGAAACAATGAGAGAGGGGGGACCTCTGGTGGTTTGGAAACACGTCATTACAATGAAGAATTCTTCACAAAAGATAGAGATGATTGGATCAACTTTATCCTTCAACTTTATTCGCCTGAATATACATGCTTATGTGGGAAATGTTATTTAATTATTATTTAATAAGTAAGATAAGAAATACATAAAAATTGATTTTCAGGTTTGGCATTTTAGGCTCAAGGATTTTTTTGTATGCGTGTGTGTGTGCGTGTGTGTGTGTGTGTGTGTGTGTCTATGTGTATGTCACTAAAAATGGCAATAAATAGACTGTGATGTTTTATTTAGAACAATTGTATTTTTTTTTTATTAGTAGTAGTAAAAGACCACACACCAAAAACAAAAAAACAAAAACAAAAAATAGATTTATAAATTAACCATACAAATGGCAAAAGAAGCGCAATAATTAACATAGATTTAAAATGTATTTAAAATCCAGGTAGTGGCTCAGACAGCATGTAGACAAATAGGAGTAGTTGTCAGGTAAAAAGGCAAGCCTGTAAAAATGAGTCTTATGACAGGATTTAAAAGCAGAAACAGTGTTGGCAGATTTAATACTAACTGGAAGTCTGTTCCAGAGCAGAGAGTTCCAGTACTGCAAATGCTCAGTCGCCCTTTGAACTTAATTCTTACTCCAGAGCAGCTAGCAGGCCTTTATTGTCATGGCATGGTCATGTTGGATCTTCAAAAAGCCAATCTCTGAGATATTTTGGGATACAAGCCTCTGTCAAGGAGGTTTTTTTTTTTGACTCCCTGATGAAGGCTTGTTTTCCAGAATGCATTAGTTTGTGTTAAGGTCCAACATGACCATGCTATGTCAATAAAGACATTTTAATTGTTTTAAAAAAAAGTGCCTTCTTTTTTGTGATTTGTGAGTATCCATGTATCCCCATCCAAAGAGCACCTCAAAACAATCTAATCACTGTTTCACACAAGACTCAAACTGTGTTTAAATGCATTCATCCACCACGACCCCCTCCCTACATGAACTTTGTCACTCTAAAAGGGGGCTGAATATACAGAGCCAAATAGCTGCCATGTGACTATTCTCACCCAGATGCAAATAGACACTGACTGTTTTTAACCTTCTCCCTTCACAACACTCTGCTTCATATTCATACACACACAGTATTCTATTTTGAAGATGCTCCCAACCACATTTCAAAGGCAAATTCACAGACGTAATCGTGAGAGTGGAGAGTGATGCTCATTTTACCAACAACATGCCAAGATTAAAGCAAAGAACAGTGAAGCTCAGTTTCAGAAACCACAGAGGGTCTCTGTGAGGAGGCGCTATGTAAAGTTATATAGTTCTGTGATAAGGTAAAACTAATTATGATGTTTTTCTTCCAATATTATTCCACATGTGAATGCACGCTCTTGGGGATATGTGCGTCACCAGCTGTTTTTCTGAAAGGTGTCGCCAACGGAAAATGATACATTTTAGCGGAAATAAAACACGTGAATTGATTTTACTGCAGAAATTCAATGTAATTTCCATGAAGAAACCCAATCTCCTGCTCCACTGGGATGGATATAAAGGGTGGATAAAATAAGAGAAACACCACATGAAAAGGAGCTTTGAACTAAGTGAATCACAAAAGCAACTATTCATGCGAGTCATTTCAAATAAGTTGACTGCTATTTAGCTTTTAAAGAGGTCTGACAATCACCACTTTTATGTGTCAGTTTCCAAAGGAAAACAAGTGAACTAGCAGAGTTTTTAAGAGGTCAGATAGTCGGTGCCTGATTTGCTGCTGCATCGCCTGTAAAAAAACCCAGAATGATTTACTGTGGCGGGGATAATAGACACTAAAATTATGACAACATATGGCCAACACAGACAAAACAGCATCATCAGCCTAGAGGAACAGAGGTTGCAAGTAAAAGCTCCCTGACACTGCGACAGTAGTTCACACCAAAAGTAGAGCAGACGTGTAGTGGAAGTTACATGCATGAGTTGCAGCAGGGCTGTTCACACCAGAGGCGTATTTCTGAACGCAGTCCAGCAGCCCTCTTTGAGAAAAAAATTGTCTGACACAAAGGTGAAATGTCTTGTGAAAATACAGCATGAGCAGAGGTACCAGCACAGAAACACTGCTGAGAGTCATAAAGTTCCTCTTATTTTTCCACTCCAGTGCCTTTATATCCCACTTACTTTCCATTTTCCCCACAGACTTACACATACATCTAAGCAGCCATGTAAATTCTCATTTAGTGCCATGCTATGAGTTGGTAAAGCCTAAAGTATAAAACTTGAATTAATTATTCTTTTTTTCTTTCTATACAGTAACAGATCTCATCATGTTTCACAAGCATAAATAACACTAATCAGTTTCTTGATTTTAAATTGGATTGTATTAAGAGGTTTATGGGCTGTATGCATTTCATATGGGTGACTACAGCGTGAATCTGCCACATGAAGTAACAGAGATTAAAATTAAAGCTAAAATGAAAAGCTATTCCCTTATGAATTTATCAACAGACTCAACAAAAACTTCAAGGTTCTACTGCCTCTCACAAAGCTACTTGTACTTGTACTTGTCAGTATTCTGGCCTTGGATAGTTGCCATGTAGCAGCCTTGCCAATCCAAATAAGCTTGGAGCAAGGCTAATGGACAAAGATGCATAAAGAGCAATAGAGAAGAAAAATTCAAAGGATGCCCAAAATATACCCACAATCAGTGGCGGACGCAATCAGTGGGATGGGGCACCAGCGCGCCAGAAGTCGTGAGGTACTTCATCATGTTTAGTCCCCTGGAAGGGCACCCAAGAGGGCACAGCGAGCGGTTACTTTTACCCAGCAAGTTGGGTTGATTGTACTGCCCAACAAGCTTAGTCAAAAAAGTCAAAAAAAAAGGCCCAGTGTTGGGTTACTTTTACTTAACCCAGCAAAGAATTTACACAGATCTATTTCCTGTTGATATACTGCCCAGTATGTTTTACTTCTTTTTTTTTTTCTTGACCCAGAATGTTGAGTAGTACAAAAAAACGAACATTTTCTTTTCCCCCTCTTTTTTTTTACCCACTGTGCTGGCTAATACAACCAGACTCACATTCTGCTGGGTCAAGATAAACCATACTTTAGGTTCTATATTTTAAAATACTATAGTGGTGATTTTCCAAATGATCAGTATATTTTCATTTTCACTGAAAACGATACATTATCCAAGTAGACAATGTTCTCTTCTATGTTCTGATAATAGGTCTTAAAATATTAACAAAGTTAATTCACCTTTACTCTAGTAAAAGTGGCACTTACGTAATATAACATTTAGTTTAAGTGGGCCACATACTGCCACATGTGGCAAAAATACTGCTGAGGCAGTTAACGAAACACAACAGCCGTATTGAGGTAAATTCTATTTCTGGGAGTCAAGAATGTCCAGCACATTAAAAACCTGACAAGTGTCCAGTACCAACAATAATCAGGATTGTGGATGTGTGATGGTATGGTCTTGTGGGAGCCATTGTGTTCAATGATTGCTCTGCATCATCGTTAAACAGCCAAAAGAAAGCAAGGCTATTGTAAAGGACCCGGAGCACCCTATGGTGCAAATATTGTGCGTAATGTCTCCCTGTTCCAAAATGATTATGTCCCGGAGACAAGCTGCTGAACACTCTGAACAGATGATTCAGACTTTAGAAAATACAGACTTGCTACTTGTTCTTACGAGAACAAGAGACTTCCCACCTCTTAAAATATCCAATTACTCATCAACAACATCCCAGATTTAAAGGTGCATAACCTAACTTTAAAAGTATTCAGTGGCTCAGTTATAAAACAGCTAAAACAAATTGTATGAAGAAATAAAAACAGAGTGCAGATCATTCATTTAGCCATTTGTTTACTTCTCCACCTTCCCATGATCACAGGAGGCTTGAGGCTAATCCCTGCATACAGTACACGGGCCCGAAGACAGAGAAACACCCGGGTGATTTATGGTTTCCAATCCACCAGAATTAGACACCTTTGGACTGCACAGTGTTCCCACACTTTAAGAAGCGTACCAGCAGTAGTTTGCTGAGATAATAAGGATGATTTATTTTGGCTGAAAAGGTCCACTCTCAGGGAATACGCTGAGTGAAAAAAGCCAGGTGTATCCCTGCTTAAATAGTTACTCTCTTTCTCTGCAACGCTAAAATGGCTGAATATGATTTGGTCAAAAGTATGAAATAGAAAATGTCTTTATTTTTCATCATGTCACATAATTAGGGTTTCGCTTGAGCACACACATTTCTGACATGAAAAACAAGAACAAAAAGCATGTTTCTCTTAAAGCATTAGATCATTTTAGGAAATTATCATTCAAATCGCTGCTCATGCATTTTTATTTTCTGTGCAGTAGATCAACTCAGCCCACATCCTGTTGATCAAGGTGAAGCTTCTGATTCTGTCCAAGTCTGTTCTTACCTGCCAATTCAATCACAGTTCCAAGGGGTTCTGGTCATCCTCATGTTAACTTCCAATCCACCATAAATCTGTCCCTGAAAGTACAAGAGGCAAACTGTAAGGATACTTTGAAACAGATAAGAGATTTACAGTGATACAGTTTGTGGACACTCCGTTTCACAGACTCCATGGAATACAGCCCATGAATAATGCACTGTTTTGGAAAGATTATGATGTATCTACTCAACTACAAAAAAAGCAATTTTTCAAACCCCCAGGATAGAGTACATCTAATCCAAAATTCTCTTTACTGTTTCTAAATAATCATTGAGTCATCTTGTTAGTTTTCCTTTCAACCACTTCCTCAGCACTCTGTGCTGATGCTGATGTTTTAGTGCCTTTGAGAACCTCTATCTAACAAGCAGAGCTTTACTGTATGCTACTGTACTGTAAGTCGGAAGAGCTCATTCCCCAGGGACAAGGGGGACAGTCAAAGCCATAAAGCCTCACAAACACACAGCCGCGCACACACGCACATGCACAGCCTGCACACACACAAAGACACGTACACACAACATAGAGGACAGACCCTGCTGAATAAATTATGGGGGACAAAAGCAAACGGAGATAAAGCTCCCCATCTCGCCCGCCATCCATTAGAGCAGTGCAGGAACTGTGAGTGCAAATAAGCGTGTGTTTGATCCACAGAAACATTATTGTGTGGGCCTATCATGACCCCAACCTTTGTTTTAAGATAAGGGTTTTGCTGTCTCTGTCTCATTTGTGCAGCATTGCCCGTGAGTACGTTTTCTGCATTAGAGTTGCACTGCCCTCAAACAAGCAGCTAATGGCTGTAAAAACACTGTGAACATATCTTGACCCACCTAATGTGCCTCTGATGACAAAACAGAATATAACAGAACAGAATTACAGAATTACAGTTTTTCTTATTCACTGTTTTTCAAAACTAAGAGTTCAAATCTCTGAACAATTAATTTGTTATTCAAAACAGTTTAGAATTTCTTATTCATTCATGCAAACTGCACATATTTTGACACATGTGTGCAAAAAAAATAAACAGAGTTGTCTACAATTTGCAGAATAATCTCTTGCACATGGCTTGCTGATCAAAACTGATGAGCTAATTCTCAGTGAAACTGTCAAAGTCTTCACAACTTCTAAACGTGCTTTCATCATTTGAGCCATCACATGCAAAATGATCCATTCAGCTATCAATCTGCCACCTTAGAATTATAAGGTTCTATCTGCGTTCTGAGCGGTTTTGAGATATTGAGCTTCAAAGTTTTTGCATTCCAAATAGCAAAAGTGATACATGGAATACGTCTCTGTCATTCATTAAAATGATGGACACCCTAAATGTATTCTAGATGTAGAATATGAAAATCCTGTCAAATTTGTAAATGGGGCTTTTTGGAACAGGTCAAATACAGACAGAACCTTTTAATCCTAAGAACTAATTTTCTGCTAGAACTTATAAGGTTCTATCTTGCAAGGCATGAAAAGCAGTAGTGTTTTTCGAGAAACAAACTCATTTACTCATACTATAAATATGGTTACATAAAAAGAGATGGTACACAGTTGCTTATAAATCGTCAGGTTGGAGTGGTATGGAACAGTTTTGGTAAAGTTCTTTCACAGTAAGTCTTTAAGTGAGTCCAAATATAATTCAAACCACAGGTCTTTATTTGTTAACACACTCTTGTTCCTGTAGGCCCAATCACTGAAAATTTAAGGAATCTTGTTATGCAAGGCCTGCCCGACTGAAACCAAAAACGTTATCAGTCTGTCTCTCAGTACTCTGCAACATCCCTAGCTTGTTTATAGAACAGAGCCTGAGCCCTGTTTGTTCCTACTGACAATTTAAATATTTTAAAATGATTTCCTAGTATACATATTTATTTTTTAAAAGGGTCACATAATGTCCTAGAATGACTGGCCACTATCATATTTTGCATTTGCTTAAGTAGTACATTTGTAGGGGACTTTTTTCAGGAACATATTTGGTTCTCTTTTGAGCATTTAAGGCAGCAGCACAGTGTGACTAAAACTAAACTGCAGTGTCCATGTTTAACTTAATGATGGTGTGACTCACATTTGTGTTTTATTTTTTATAGTGTTTGGACAAGAATGGAGGTCCCTTAATAATAACATGCTTTGGCTTATGTTAGTATGATCAATTCATTGCTCTTTTTTTTTTTGACTTTCATGAGGCTGTTGACATAAAGGAAAATGCAGAATATCACCAGACGCAGAATATAACCAGATTTTTTCAGCTTTTCCCAGTGAAGATGTCCTGACCTGCTCTGTGTGTCAGTGAACAGGCTAAGCATGATTGTATTGGTCCAGGTTCTATTTTTGTGAATTTTTGCACTCTTGCTTCACTTCCAACCTATTTGACAAAATCAACCTTGACGTCCTTGACAGTAAATTATAAGGTTGAAAAGCAGCATCTTTCACATCTCAACTCTCAAGTCCCCACTGTGCATTTTAAACTCTGCTACTATGGTACGCATACATGGAGATAAAATTGTACAATGACAGGAATAAATAAAATAAAATTGCTGAAAAGCTATACAGGTAACATATTTACAAGATGACCTGGAGATGTAAGTGGAACATTTTATAAAACAAAATGAAGTGCAGCACATTACTTTGAAGAAAAACTATCCACTGCTCTCTGGTTGAATGACAAATTATGCCCATAGATAGTGATGATGGATACGGGCTTTGCTGCTGTAATCATTATCATTGTTGTTATTATCAACAACATCAATAATATACTACACACACACACACACACACACACACACACAAAACACCCCCTGGCTTTCCTCCATCTTTGACAAAACACTGCATCATTTTTCAAAGCATGTCGGTGTTTCGGAAAGCGTCTAAAAGATGTATGTTGTTTCTAATTAAAAAGAAACAACTATACTCAAACCTTAAACATGCAGACAATCTGGTCTGTCACAGGCAGCTGCTGTTTCAATGCTGGTTGGGTCTTTTTGGGATAAAGAAAGAGATTAAGAGTAACTTGTTCCTTTATAGTGTTTATGTGTAGTGTTTTATTATTTAACTGCTGTGCAGGTGGTGAGTGTAGGTATGGTAATACTATTTTGAACTAAGAATTGCAATTTATCCCCCAAATTATTGAAACTAAATATGACTCTTTCTGGAAAATGTCATTAGAGCTGCAATGATTATTTGATGAATCAACCAAAAATCCATTTGACCAATTCTTTGAAGAAATATACTCAAAATTCTCTGATTTCAGTTTCTTAACCATTAATATTTTCTGCTTTCCTTTCTCCCTTATGATGATGATATTTAGTAAACTAAATATCATATTTGGGAATCACTGATAAACATTTTTCACTATTTTTCTGACATTTTATGGACCTAAAGGAAACAACTGATCTAAAAAATTATGAACAGATTCATCGTCAATAAAAATAACTAACACACTTTGACATGTGCAACCATGACATTTACCCAAAAGAAAAACTGCAACGTAATGCTGTTGTCATTGCAAATATTATCATATTGCAACAGTTCAACTAACAAATGACTTTCATTCATGACCTCTGCAACTGTCACACTGAAGCAGCAGATATGTCCAACAGAGTACTTGTGTCAAAATCATAGCACTTACACTGCAGAACTTATATTTCCAAAAATATTTAAAATGCCACCTTATATTTTGGATGAACACTGTTTATTATTTTATCATATCTTCAGTCCAATAAACTTCTGTTCGTGTCTTTAGGGGTCTGCAGGACATCAAAGATCTACTTAGCCATTTTCTCTTCTCTCTCGTTATCTCCCATGGACTCACAGAGATAAAGTCCCTCTCTGAAAGAGTAGTAGTCCAACAAATCAAGGCTAATGTCAGTGCCTTCTGCTCCAGATCGCGGCATATTTTGACCCGCAGGTCACACTACATCACCCACTGGAAATGGCCAGAAATGCATGTCAGGCTGAATCAATTGGCTGCACAGCCACTCGTTCAATTAAGATCTTGGGTGGGGGTGGTCAGTGTGGTGTGCAGTGTGGTGAGTACAGGCTCCCAAAGGAGCAGTAAGTGCTGAAATCAGCTCAGCTGCGGGTGCCATTTGTCATTATCTAATGGTAAATCCATCTGTGTCTGGTAGAGGATCCTCACCAGGCCAAACTGCTAAGTGACCACACAGTAAAGATAAAGGAAAAGACAGACGGACGGACGGACGGATGGACGGACGGACGGACGGACAGACGGACAGACAGATAGATAGATAGATAGATTTGGTTGGTTGATTTGGAGAGACCAATGTTTGGTATATATAACAGCAGTTTCCTGTCAGAAAAGGCTGTCTGGTGGCAAGGTGAAGAGGTGAAAATGTTCTAAATATTGTATACACCTTAACCAATACCAATTATTTTAGGTGGATCTTCTTAAAGTGGCTAAAATACTTTTTGTTGCTTTTATCCACAGCGGTACATTCCTTAGCTACCATGCTGGTGTCCCTCTCTGCTTCTCCAAAATGGGGGCATGCCGACTGCTGTCCACTGTAGGTAATACACTGACTAATGATGAGTGTCTTATGCAACCCCACTTCAAATAATCCAAACCATTCCTTCAAGTTATATACTTTTTTTGTTTACTGACTACACCGTGGCTCTATTCCAACTGTTCCTGCTAGTAAAGGCAGAGAGATCCTATCAAGAAATCTCTGAGGTTTGCTTTGATATGATATAAATGCACACAGGATTCTAAAGCCACATTTTCTATTTTTAAAAAGTCTATGGAAGACGATGGTGACGAGATAAAACAAATTAACGGACTTTAAAGAAGGCATTAAAATGGAATACAATTATCTGGAACAAAGAATGCAATTTTGTAATTCTCTCAATTACATGATCTGTGACTTAATTAAATTAGAATGCGGATAAATCAGTACTTTAATATGATTTTAATTAATACACGTCTAAGCTATGTACACCATTTGTCAGTAGACAATATGAGAGCTTACAGGCGTTTTAGGCATATTCTGTTTATTTCTGTACACTTGTATGTGTGTGCGTGTCTGTACAGGAATGCTTGTGTCTGCACTGTATAATGAATTTACTGTCAATAATTGCTGCCAGTGACAACCAGACTTTCTTGAAATGTAGACAAATATGCTGCAATAATGTGTCGTTTAGCCAAAGTGATTCAGAAGCAGTGGACATTGTTGCCAGATTTTCTTATTTATAATTGGCAAACTGGTGCAAGATGGGGTCTATTTGTTTTCAGAGGACGGCTTCATGTGCTGCTTGTCAGAATGACACAAAACATGGCTATCTGCAAGTCCAATGGAATTGGAAAGGCTGGAGGGCTGAAGGATCACAGCAAAACATGATTCAACACAGAGCGCTGCTGCTGCTGCATATTATCCTCCCCATATATTTGTTGTCAATGCAAGACAGGGCATTGTTTGTTTTAAAGAAATGCTTTCACAGACTTCTGTTAGCGCCAGAGTTTAAAATTATGCTGCACCGAAGGGATGCCGCAGAGAAACTCATTGCAGAGTGGAATTAGTGCAATCAGGGGAGATATGGAATTAATATGTCTGATTAAGTGCCTGACTGAATTAGCATTTTGAGTCCAAAGAGAGTTCAAGTAGGAGGAGAGGGATGAGATATATTCTGTAGAGAGGAAGAAAAGGCTGACAGATTGGGCTGCAGAGGAAAACAGAGTAACAAAGACAGGAAGGGGAGGAGAAAAGGTAGAATGACTGTGATATGAAGAGGTTTACTGGGCATAGATGAGGATGAGTACTGTGTACTGTACTGTGAAACGGTTAAGACCGAATTACATCAGTAGTCCTAAGTACGAATTCATGTTAAATCAATTGGTGCCAAATTTCAGTAGGCGTGTATATGGGTGAGGAATAACAAAGAGTGAGAAAAAGAGAAAGAGAGAGCGATGTTACCCCTGCAGCTTGTTCAAGTCACAATGAGTCAGGGCAAGAGTGAGTTGAAAGCAGTCACAAGTGTGATTCAACTTTACAAAACACGACACAGACTACACTCGCTGCAATATTTGTAATGTGAAATGCAAAGCTGGCTAGGGCAACACGTCTAACCAAACACATAAAAAGAGTGTAAAAACTAAAGAGTTCACAGTTCATAATAGCCTAAATGCAAAGTCCCCCACAGAAGCTGCAGCTAATGTTAGAACGCCTGCAACTGTTGTCCTCCATGGACAAAAAAACTAAATGTGAGAAACTCATTGACATCTTTGGGTGATTAATTAGCTCATTGGATAAGTTGTCATTGGAGATAATTGGACTTTTTTTCACAGATGTGGTTGATGTTGGCTCATTTTTACTAGCATTAGCCAACGTTCAACCACTAGGTGCATCTGAAATTCCTTTCCAGCATGCTTTTTCATACGCTAAAACACATACATTTATTAGTATGTCTGAAACCTTTGTGTGAAACCGACATTCATGAATTTGTGAACTATTAATGGGAAAATATTGCATTATACAAGCACAGTGGTGGTAAGAACAGCAGCATAACAGGAAGGATGTTGCATGTGTTTCCTCCGAGACATGAACATCGTTTAATGCCCTGCTGACAGACTGAAAGGCTACAGGTTGCAGGGACAGGTTTGGGAGGGGAGGGGGAAATATGTTGTGTGGAAATGCTCTAAATTAAAAAAAAAATGTTCAAAATAAATAACAATGTAGAAATTGAGTTTGGACTTATTTTTACAACAGAAATTACATTTTTCAAATTGCTTCAAATGTGATCAGTACCCAACCCTAGGCATAGAACATCCCTTTGGCTCCTGATTTCACTCAGACCAGTCTTGTCTCTTTGATTAATAATTTTTGACAAGGAAATGTTCCTTCTTCTCATCTGCCTGTGAAATGGATTCATAGTCACCCTCCCTGTCTTAGGCTTTCACCAATACACACCAGCTGTCAGTTGTTCTTGATGGGAGAGGTAATTGGTTTGGCCCCATCAAAAATGTTAGAGTCTCGTGACAGACATTGTGATCTGTTTTCATGAAGACCCCTGTCATTAGGGATGAGAAGACAGCACAAAGATGCTTACACGGAGAAGAAGACATTAAGGATGATACAAAGACGAAGGCAAATAGGGACACAATGCCAGCACTCAAAAGGCAGAGGGGAAAGTCAGGCAAAAGGTAGTTTGAGGAGAAGCAGGGAAGATGAAAGACACAGACTGCATGGTTAGCCCAGAGAGAGAGGGGAGTAAATTACCAATATGAAATCTCTCCCTCGAAAAATGTCTGACTCTCATATGAAAGGCTGCCAAAAGCCTCTGAAGAAAAATGCATTGAGAACGGATGCCATGCTACCACAGGGTGATACAGGAGGCAAACCACACTAAGTCAATAAGCATATGTAAAACAAATCAATGAATAAGCAACCTGGGATTAATAAGAAGCTAACTATGTGTGTGGTACAAAACTAAAATTGACTTTGAAAGGAGAAATCTGCCAGATATTCACTGTAATTTATCATAAAATGACCATAACATGTTATCAGAGATTAAGGAAACATACTAAGTTGAAATGCTCTTTTCTCTGATAACAATGCTACAGCATTATTCAGGTGTTCTTTCACATTTCTATTCCTGGTTGGATGTACAGTAACTGTTTTTGTTTGCCTACTTCACATTAATTAAAGTTAATTTTTTTCTGAATGTTCACCAAATGAGTAAGTGTTTACGAGTCATAAGAAATCATTAAATTCTTTTTGAAGGAGTGGATGTTTATAAAGGTTAAATTGAGCAATATGTTAATGGAGTCTGGCAGGCAGTGACGCAGGTCGTCACTTAACTCCAGAGCGTGTGTTTTCATAGCAGTGGGCTTTTGTTCTCAGAATAACAGGCTCGGCTTTATATTGACAGACAATTGATAGTTAGAATCAGCTTACAGTGTAGGATTCATCATTGCTTATTATTGTCAAATTACAATGTTGCACTTGTCTTGCACTCCTGCAGTGTTCCTGCTGCATACCTGAGCTTCCTCAAGTCTGAGTGCAGGAAGAAACAATTCATTTCAGCCACAGACTATATTAAATAGGGATTCAACCTATTTAATATACTGTCTCTGGCTCCAACTCAGTATTTGGACTGCAGTATTCAGTTTTGGATGTGCAATTGCTACATATTGCTCCTTTAATAAATGTGAAAGAAAAAGGAGACATGATCACCCTTAAAAAACAGAGAATAAGAGAAATGGAGTGATGAAAGAGGTAAGAGCAAAGAATAAAGTAAGAAGTAAGGCTGAGAAATGATACGCTAAACAGTGGGAGAGGAGTAAGAGAAAAGTAGAATACAAATTAACAAGGAAAGGCAAAGAAATCTTTTGGTAAAATGGTGTGATATTTGAGGAAAGGAGACACATGGAGGGAAAAAGAAAGAGGAGCGAGGAGAGTAGCAGAATATTTTTTTTGATTATCATTAATTTCCTGGTGTGATGGACATGGTGAGTCACTGGGTGTGTCTGTCTCCAGGAAGAGATGAGAGTGCTGTAGCTGAAATGGTTAGCATGCGGCACCATCAAAGGAACATGGCAAACTGACAAATTGGAGAGATATTCTCTAATTTTCCCCTTCTGTTCTTTCTTCAGATTTTACTCATTTGGATTTTCCTCCAGGAATTAAATAGCGAGCTTCAATTTGTGCCCCATTTGATGCAGGAACTGACTTCTTGCTACAGTCACATTAAGCTGTTTTATGATGAAATGCCTGTATCTAACTATGCTATAAAACCAACTCTGAAAATCTGGATCGTTAAGTGTTTAGGCAGTGAGTGCGTGCAGACTAAACTACATAAAATATTTAATAGTTTGTTGTGTCAGCACAAGCATTGTTACTTCAGTAGCTCTGTTACTGAATGTGGCTGCACATGGTAATGTTAGCTGGTTGACCAGGACTAATATCTTGACAACTTCTGTCAAGATTGTTATGACAGTTACTGTGAATATGGTCCCCAGAGAAGGATTCAGGTTGATTTTAATGATCTCGCCTCACCTTTTGTATAGCTCTACTGTCAGGTAAAACTCAGCTGTGGATATTCATGGTGCACACAAGAGTGATCCTAATATTTTTGGTGACCCTACCACCT
>JAJHUR010103782.1:0-17190 GCA_027495735.1 Lutjanus campechanus
ATATAAAAAATAGAAAATTGGGCCCTGTAAACAAAAGATTATCCTCCAGTTTTTGTTTTTGTTTTTGTTTTTTTCAGTTGTCTTTATGTGGGATTTCTACACATTTCAAGTCAGTGGCAGATTCAGGTTGTCTGAAGGGCACCACCTGTACATAGTGGGGCACCATCACATTGAACACTGTTGAAAACTATTTAAAGGCATCATTTTCTAGGGAAGCCTGCATTGTGTTTTCTCCGCTCCAAGGGCACCTTGAAGTACTACATATTTTGTCCACCTTGAAGGCACTTCAGAGGGCACCTAATCATATTTTGTCCACTAGAGGGGCACTTTAGATGGTTCTTTGTCATTTTATGTCTGTTACTAAGCAAGTGACTCTACTTTGCTAATCTTTGTAATTGTTGGATTTTTATATGTACTAAACATACATTGAAAAATATAACAAATGGAGCAGAAATGGATGAGATTTTGATCTACATCTGCAGAGAAATACAATGAGGTTCTTTTTGGGGAAATTTACAGTAATGCTAACTCAGGAGATACAGTCTCCACTGTATCCAGCATTACTATTAGAGGAAATTACTGTTAGCTATGGTTATACGACCGTTGCCTATACCAGTACTGTATGTGTTTGTGTTTGGGCAAACGTCACTGCTCGCTCACCTGTTTCTTGGTCCGGTTCAGCCCGTCGAACTGAACTGTGTGCTGCTTTACCTGCCAAGCTCATTACCAATTGTTCCTGGTCCCCTGATTTCTACACTGGGGTCCAACCACTACCTGCTACGACTGTATCAAGTCATCTGGTTTTCAAAAGTCTGAACTGTTTTTTCAAATCTTGACAAACAACATCATGCGTATAATACAACTTTTCAGTCAGAATTATTTAAGCTATTTACACAACATGACACAATAAACACAAAAAGGTCAGATCTCAGTCATTATTAAATAAAACAGCAAGTTCATAATATAAATCATTAAATTAGTTTGATTAATTGTGTTTATGAGGGTTTTGCCTCCACTTCATCATCTGATGATGACTGATGCGACTCAGTGCCAGGTGCAGAAGATGATCTGGCCTCATTGAAACGAGTCTTCAAGTATTTCTGATGATTTGTTAAAAGAAATAAAGCTAAGCTTCAACTGATGGTTGATGGTTTTCTGCATTTCAGCACTATTGGACTAGTAAAGAAAGTCTCGCCAACAGGAAATTACTCATTGTGGTTAATGCCACACGTCAGATGATAAAATCACGTGTCATTCTTAAACAACATAAAAGCAGCCAGAGGGATCACATCAGTCAGATCTCCAGTGACAGCGATCCTGAATCAACTTTGAAGATGAACCCCACCATTTTCTGGTTTGTTTTGCTGTTCTGCAGCTTGACTTTGGCCCATGAAGATGGTAATGTTCATGAAATAGATACAAAGGCTGAATCACCATCACACATTGCTGAGAGGGATCTCCTGAGAGACCAACTCAGAGCCATGGAAGCCAGGATGAATGCAAGTGAAAAAGAGATCCTGGAAATGAGGAACAGAGGTAAAGTGAAAATTTAAAAGTTTTATTGAAGAATTCATTCAGCATTTTGCGTATTGTAATAATAATGATTGATTGATTTTAAAGAAAACAATTCCTCTTAACTAAATTACTAAATTACAAGACGGGGTCAGTATCACATAGAAACAACTCCTGCTCATTTTTTCATGAGAGGACTCTGGAAATACTTTACAGAGTAATGTGATCACAATACTTTGTTTTACACAGAAAAAACCAAGGTGATATTCAGTGCAACAGTAGGCGGGACTGGAGCCACTGGACCTTTCAACACAGCCACAACTTTGATCTACAGAAGAGTGATTACAAACATTGGTGATGCCTACGATCAGTCCACAGGTAATACTCACAGTCACCTACATCTTTGCCTCTGTGGCACAAAAGGCTATCAAATACAAAAAAGCTACAATAAAACTTGAGTAAGGGATAATGTATCATCTGCATCATCCTGAAGGGGTTTGTTTCACAAAAACAACCTGCTCACTGTATAACATCTCATCTTATTACATGGTGACTTTAAAAAATAAAAAGGATTTTGCACACATTTAAGTCAAACAAGATATTAATTTTAAAATGATCAGTGATTTTATTGTTTCTCCAGAGTCTATGATCAGAACCGTGTCCATGGCAACAGTCTGTTCTTCATAGCGATGGTCTCTATAGAAATTACAGACCAGATCAGAGATCAGAAGATCAGAATTGAGTATTTAACAAAGCCATGTAACAAAGATTAAAGAGCATACTGACTCTCTGTCTGCCAATTCTAAAAACACTGTGTAAAACATGAATAAAAACAGAATGCAACAAAAATATTCAACCTATACTGAACTGAATACAGCACAAAGACAAGATGTGTGGTGTTCAAACTGAGAAACTTGATTGTTTTGGGTTTTTTGGTAAATATACACTCATTCTGAATTTGTTGAAAAGAAAGGAAAAGAAAGTGCTCACTGCTGATGATCTCTGATTTGGGTTATCATTTGTAATTTCAAAAAAGAACTAATGTGACCAACACCCTGTTTGTTTCCACAGGTGTCTTTGCTGCACCTGTTGCAGGTGTTTATTACTTTTCCATCTTCTATCATGCTGGAGGAGAACATGAGTCAGTGCTGTTACTGTACAAGAACAACGAGATAACAGTCAAGGCCCACGATCACCAGTCAGGCTCTGACACAGCCGATAATGGAGCAAACGCAGTGTTCCTGCAGCTGCAGCAGGGAGACCAAGTGTATGTGCAACTGGCTGCAAATACACACATTTGGGGATCTTACGGCCACACGACTTTCAATGG
This sequence comes from Lutjanus campechanus, assembly GCA_027495735.1. Taxonomy (NCBI): domain Eukaryota; kingdom Metazoa; phylum Chordata; class Actinopteri; order Lutjaniformes; family Lutjanidae; genus Lutjanus; species Lutjanus campechanus. The sequence goes on from JAJHUR010103782.1 coordinate 2,843, forward strand.
TTTTTTGGTCACTCAAATGTAAGAATGGATGAATCTAGAATTCTTTTTGTTGTGAATGGGATAAAGAATCAATCAATCATAAATGTCAAGTTAATTATTATAATAATAATTATTACCATTAAACTTTAAATCAGCTTGGAAAGAAGACATTCACAGACATAAATCAGCTGAAACTGAGTTCTCACTGTGAACTTTACTGCTTTGTGTCATAAAGCCCACAGCTCTCTTGTGAAAATTGATTTTTTACGCAGTTTTTAATCAAAAATATTAAAAATGTGATTGCTTTATTGAATAAAGATTTCAATCTGATTTTATATCTGCAATGTTATGTTGATTCTGACTGAAAAGTTTTTTGTACACATGATGTTTGTTCGTTTGTCAAGATTTGAAAAAACAGTTCTGATATTAGAAAACTAAATGACCTGATGCAGTTGCCACATAGACATGAAACAAGCAAATAGTGATACATTGCAGTGAGAAATGTATTGATCTAATTGAAATGTGTGCATTATGTATAACTGTAATGAACTGTAATAAGAAACAGATGCTTGCTGTTGGTCGTGTCAGTGATCCCTGCACAGTTTATGTCCCTGACATCAGATGTCAACTAATATCTAATTCTAAGATGAAAAAATCCCTAAATTCCTGCAGTTTTGTGTTGAGAAAATTGTTCTCAAACTGTGGGATTATTTGCCCACGTTTTTCACAAAGTAGTGAACCTCACTCCGTCCATGTCTGTGAACGACTGAGCCTTTCAAGGATGTCGCTGTAAGCTGCTATAGCACTTGAGTAAATGTAGTCAGGGCCCTGATTCTATTTTTACAGATGACCACAAGGTGTCGCCCTTTAACTGTTTTTAATCTCAATTGAAACGTCCATCCTGCATGAGTCAATAGGAGACATTAGATATAAATTCAGATTCTTGGCAATTGACATTCGTGTTTCAAATAAAAGCAAATCAGTGCTGCAAAAGACTTTGAAAACTATGTAAAACATGTTTTACTCAGAAACAAAATCGAACAGTAACACTATATAAAAATATAAAAAATATCCTATAAAACACATTTTCACGTAGAAAAAATGTCTTTCTTAGAGACCTTTTTCATTGTTTGAATGTTTTTTTTCTGTTTCATTTAACCCACATAACTGTCAAAGCCTATCTTGAAGGTTTACACAATGTCTGGTTATTGATTTGGCGAGATACCACACTTCAGCTGGGCTCACAGAGACCTTTTCCTCCTCAGCGTTAAGTTTCACGTAATTTTCAATACTAAACCCAGTTTTGATTAAGCCCTGTGCTGTAAGTGTTGGCTCATTTCAGGTCTAACTTGCCCATTTTAAACAAGTTAAGAACAAAATATTATTTTTATTACTTTTAAGATTTTCAGAATCCTCACATCCAACCTTTTAAAATAAAAAGCTTACACATGAAAAGTCAGCTGGCCTCATATTGAGGCCCAGAACATGGACACTAACTCTTACAGGCCTACCCACAACACCTCAGATTCCAGAACTTTATTGTCATTGTGCAAACACAATTAATTAATTTAATTAAACATTACATAGTAAAGTTTACACTCCTGAATCAATGTGCTACATTCACACACATCTCTTGGACTCTATCTAGGAGATTGAAAATTTTCAATAAACTTCATACTGTGAACTTTTGCACATTCTCTGGACAGTATTGTGCACAGTGTTATGCACTGCATAAAACTGTACAGCTCCTAAATTTAAATAAGGGCCATATTGTATACCCTTTGAATAATAATTTTCATGTTTTTAGTTGAGAGGGGCAGTTCAAATTATATATAGTAAATACACATGGTAAAGAATTTGACAAAAGTCTATTTTACATCTGTGGTGAATGATATTTTATATCGCCTATTTATGCTTCTTGATTTGCATACTTGCTTTCATCTTTATATTTTCCCAAGTTATGTTTATCATCACAAATTCTTCTATTGATGACCGATAAGTCGAACTGCTCCACTGACCCAGATGCAGAAAGGGCGATAGTTCTTGCCTCGATTTAGTTTCCTGACACACAGATGGTCGTGTCAATGTAGCTGTGATAAGTAAGTTAAACCGGAAGTTGAGGTAATTACCCTTCAAAGTAAAAAGGACAAAATTTGCCTTGCAAACGGAGGAACGATTTGATGAAATGTTCAGAACACAAAATTTAAGTGGGTGTCACATAATATAAAATATAGATGTGTGGAAGCCAATTTCTGCCTATGTGATGAAAAAAGACCGTGTAAGTCTTCATAATGTGCTTTTCTCAAAATAATGAATTAGGCCTAGTATTTCAAAATAACGACTCAGTATCTCAAAATAATAATTTAGGAAAGACTTAAAGCATCTTTCCCCGTCACACTGCCAGAAATTTGATTAAACTAATTATACAACCTTGGCTCTTGCTACTTATGATAAGATCGACAAGGATTTGCCTAAACGGAAGTTGCAGTCAGCTAATTTTAGCTAACTTGACTAGCCTGGCGCGTTACACTTTTAAGTGGTAAAAACAACACGTACTCGGGACAATTTTACACTATTTGATTATTTTCTCTATTTAATCAACACTACTGCTCCACCGTGGCCTCATTTAGAACACCTCCATTAAAAAGACAGTCATTGTTGCTGACGGAGAATGACGCAGTATTTTCGCGGAGCAGCAGCCGTTAAGTTTACATTGACCACTGTTGACAGAAGCAGCCTACAGTAGGAGACGGCGGCGGTGGGGCAAATCCGAGTCACAAGACTTGTTCTTCAGAGAGCTGGACGCATAGATTTTATTATAGAACTAGACAGGGCACTGCCGCTCAGCACTACCTCCATTTTCCCCAGTGGCCACTCGCGGTATTGCAGAGAAAATTCGCCACCGGCCCATAAAGCATTTTCCTTCATAGGTCAGCATTGTAAAAGAGACGTCTGTAAAACTGTTGACAGGACACATTGAACTGCAAACAAGTTAAGTTTAGACTCTTTCTATTGTGATTTTTTGGTCCATAGGTGTTCAATATTTGTAAAACTTTCCTCGAGCCGAAAAAGCCATTTTAAAAATCTGTGACATCTGCACAATGTAAAGTCTCTGGACAGAGTGGGAATTCGCGGGCGGGGGCGGGGGGTTTATGCGCCAGGCGAACGACTCTCACTGGACTGAATGGGCGCCATCTTTGCGTACAATATCTAGTTCATGTTAGTATTTATATGGCTGCACGGCTGCTTTTCTTTCTCCCTCTTCCACAGGTAAAGTCAGGCCTTGAGATAGCATTTTTCTTCTTTATTCAGCTAGAGAAATATACACGAATGGAATTGGTTCGTGCACGGTAACGGATATATTTTGTCAACTGGTGAGCGTCAACGAGAAGAGAAGGTTAACGGCTATTTAAACGCTTAAAAGCTAACGGCAGGCTAATAATCGGCTTTTCTTCGGCCCCAGTAGCGTAGCTGTGTTCTCCACAGTGAGGCGTTTGTTTTTCTGGTTTCACTTCTAACCACAGAGTAATATTCAGATGCAGAAAAAAAGTGCGGAAATGATTGCGAAAACTTCCCTGTAACTGGAGATGCGCTGTCATTACTGTTTATGATGAAGCAGCTGCTGCGTGTGTTTTTCTGCACAGCTCGCCGACACTTACTACGAGCTGTTTTATGATTTTTTAGAAGGTCTTATTGGTGACTATGTCTAAGTTTTTGGCGAGAATGTACAGAAAATATGCAGCCGACGGTTACAGAGGTAGAGCTGATATGTCAGTGTGTGAATCCCCGAGGTTGTGGCTCTTTGACTAACTCTCCTCTCCTTCTTCTTCTTGTTCTGTTGTTGTAAACAGGATTTGACAGCATGGAAAACCCCGGATACCGAACCGGGAGCTTTGACGGTCTCCATCGTCACTCAAGTGACGATGATGATGATGATATGGTGGACATCGCAGGAGCCACACTGGACTTCTCCTCTACGGACGACGTGCCCCCTCTCAGCTCAGGTACCTGCACAGATGTTGCTGTGAAGAGGTCCAGTAACAGGTGGATGAGGGGTTTTTACTCAAGCAAAACTGTCAAAAAAATTGCTGCTCCCTTCTTCTGAAAAGTAAAGGTTTGCTGCTTCCCTTTCTTATTTATGACAGCAAATGAATATTCTTTGGGTTTTGGACTGTTTGTTGGAGAAAAGAAGCAATTTCACGACGTCACTTTGGGCTCTTGGAAATAATTATGAGCATTTTCACTTTTTTTTTTTTTTAAACAAATTATAGACTAAATTAATTGACGTTGGGCTGCATCTAACCATTATTTTCAAGGTCAATTATTTGGTCCATCATTTTCTTGATTAATTGATTAATAGTTGTTTGACTGTAAGACGATGAAAAATGTTCGATTGGTGTTTTCCAAAGCCCAAGATGATGTCATCAAATGTATTGTTTTGTCCACAACCCAAAGATATTAAATTTACTATCACTGAGTAAAGAAGCCATAAAACATTGACATTTTAGAGACTGAAATCAGAGAATTTGGAGAGAATCTTTTCTTTAAAAAAAACTACTCAATTTAATTGATTATCAATATAGTCTGCAATTAATTAAATAATCAATCAACTGTTGCAGCTCTAAATTGACTATTCGTGAAAATAATGGGCAGATTAATCGATAATGACAACAATTGTTAGTTGCAGTCCTGTTTCCCTCTGAAATGTAGTGGAGTGAAAGTATAAAGTGGCATAAAACGGAAATACTCAAAGCTCCTCTAAATTGTACTTAAGTATAGTACTTGAGTAAACGTAGCCTGCTTAGTTACTTCCAGCAAGAGTAATTACATCTAACATTCATGCTGGTATTCAATGAGAACTTCTCTCACATGATGCATGCTGTTTCTCAGACTAACCAATAATGTGCTGGATGTTGTGAAGGTTAAAATGAAGTGTTTGGCATGAAGAGGTTTTCATTTTTGGCATGTCTCAACATCCTGTGCATGTCATTTCCTGTACTTGTGTAATGATGTTGCAGCAACATTTATAAAACGTCACATTTCCAAAAAGTGGTTGAAACATTGAGACACCATACTGGCAACGCTTAAAATAGCATCACATAACATAACATCACAATAACATCACATTATTTATAGGCTATAATTTCATTATCAGAATAATGAATAATAATATTGAATTAAATTTAAAATTTTCCATTCCCAGGTTGCCTTTTTCAGCCAATTGAGGAAAATATTTAACATAGAAGTGGAAACATTTTTGTGATTTTTCAAATGTTGCACAGACAGTATGAGGATACCATCAAAACATAAAATGGGCCTTGTAGAAACTGAATATATGTCCATTCAAATTAGTGATACATTATCAAAATTTCAAACGTTGGTTTAATTCTAGTATGAAAAAATGATACTTAATACAACAGCAAACAGAAAAACTTTATATGAACAGCCTGCACACAGTGCTGGTACAAAAATGTCATTCAACACCATCTGGCTTCGCCGCAAGCAAAATTTCAGGCAAGACAATTAAGCCTAAACTGAGGTCTTGAATGGGCACTTTGATATTTTTTGAATAAGTTTGTTACATTTGATTGTATTGCCTTAAAAAGGTGGAACTGGAAAAGTACTGAAGTATCAATACTTTTGACAACCTTTATTCAAATGTTTAAAATCAATTGAACAACTCAAGCAGCCAAAATTAAATCCTTTGAGGACATTAGAAATGTCTACGAACCTCTGGGTCTCATGGACATTAATAAATTGTGCTTTTAGTCAAATCTGGGGTGACCAACACATTTAAGGCACTGATCATGTAATCGCAGCATCCCTGATTCAACTCTAGCTGAGGGTCCTTGTTGCATATTATCCCTCATCTCCCCTCATTTCCTGTCTACTCTTGGTCTAAAAAATGCCCCATTAAAAATGTCAAATCTTGACATCAGATGTCACTTTTTTGTCCTTGCAGTGACCGGCTTGTTTGTGCAGTATATTGTCATATAAATGAATTTTTAACAGTACATACTGCTTTGGCTTTGCAAAACACTATTGAACTTAGTGTGTAAACAATAACTTGACTTTGAATAGGTCTTGAATCAATTCTAGGTAGCAGTAATGATTTCTTTAAACATCATAAAACTTGGCTTCCTTTGAACCTGCTGATTGAAGTGACAGATTTGAGACCAGCAGCCTCTTTTCCTCCCTCTGTTCAGGTTTGTGGCCTCTAACAGTCAACAGTAGAGCTGCAAGGGAGCCGAGGTCGTTGTTTTGTATCACAAGAAAAGCTGCTGTGCAAATGCTAGTGTGGGTAAATGGCTAACCTCAGATTTATCTCTGTAATCACCGGGGACAATGGGTGTGTGTCACATGATTTTGGCCAGTTGCAGTCATACGTCTGATAATCACTTACTACGTGACCACTCTGTCACACACACACACACTCTCTCTCTCTCTCTCTCTCTCTCTCTCACACACACACTCACACACACGCGCCGTATCAATGTGATATGATGTATTTTGGTCTGACTTCACATCAGAACATGAAAACAACCATTAATGTGAGTTATAGCATTAGCAGTGTTTGTGGGAGTAGCTGTGACACCCTCACCAGGGCAACTCGGTTACTGATGATGTCATCTTTACGTCAGTCAGTTTCCTTTAGTGCAACAAATTCCAAACAACAAACAGAGAAGAGATTTCTCTCACATTTATAGTAACTAATGACTGTTTTGCTTACGTCATCATGGCATCATTGAAAGACCTCTGCAGCACAGTGTGGCGATGCCTCAAGTTAGTCAATTAGAGCAGAGATCCAACAGAAACGTCTATGTAAGCTAGGGAGGTCATTTGCATTTTTGGCTTAAGAGAAGAGGTTTTTAGGCTTTTTTTTAAAAGTCTGCAGTTCCTGGCAAGGCTATTACTGAGTCACTGGTATTGATTAACAATCCTATTAACCTCCTGCAGATGTATTATGGTCAAAATGTGCTGTGGAGAAGTTTAAATGTTACGTTAGTTCTCAAAATGATTCTGCTTCCTTAAAAACGGAGTAGGATTTTTGTTTTGTTTTGCAGAAGAGCACATTCTTCCAGAAGTTAACAAAACAATAAAGCAGGATAACATGTTTTCAGCTTACACCAATGTTAGCCGTAGCTATAAACCTGTTGATATTGTTGCGTCACATTATTGTTATTGGTCTTCTTTCCATCATCTAAACAGAAAGATATATCAATCCAAAAACTGCTGCAACAACTTATAGGACACAATAGACCTTTTTGACAGCGACCATTTTGACATAGTAATGTACACTCTCTACATAGGGCATCATCAGTTTTCCAGCACGTTAAAAGCAATTTGAGAAACATTCAAAGCACAATGGAATTTGTACTACCAGATATTACCCTGTGATTGCTGATATCATCATGACAGCAGTAGCAATCTATGTCAAATATTATCAAAAGAGATCATTAATTCCAATGGATAAGTCAGCGCATTTAAAATAAGACCACAAATTATGTTGATTTACCAGAAAAATAGCCTGCCTGGTTACTACTGATGTCACTGTGACATCACTAAACTTATGCCCTACCCACTAGTTGAAACTAAGAGACAAGACTATGCCAACAGGAAGGAAGTCTGGAGACAAGATTTTCTTTCAATGGATGCAGCTTCTGTGGGTTTGGACCATGTGTTTCCACTGTGTCAGCTCTGTGGGGGAGTGAAGAAACGCAGTCTCATTTTGAAAATGACAGCCGTGTATTTTTTACAATTTCACGGTGGTTTGTGAAAGAAAATCATAACCCAGAGAGAGTCTGTGTGTGTGGTGGTTTGATTAAAGTAGAAACAGGAGAATCAGCAAAAACTGGAGTTGCAAGGTTTGCGTGTGTGCTTTGCTGCATAGCCTCAGACTGATTATATTATTGTGTGTCAAGCTCTAGGGAAATCAGGAGGCACGATTAAAGTTTGGGGTGACGGCCAAAAAACTGCTGGTTTTATCTGTGATGGCAGATGCAACTTGAAGAGGTCACTGTGATATAAGTGAATAAACTGGATTTTTGAGGCCGATACTGTAACTGTTTAGCTTAGTTTGCTGCTTCAAAATTTGGCAATGCTCCGTTTCTCGTAATGTTTTGGTGTAATTTTTTATGACGCTGCAGCTCTCCCTTCCTCTGTGTCAGACCAGGAGAAAAAAAGCTAAAAGAAATATTTAAATCTGTTCTGTTCGCAGCCTCATCCACTGCTGCTATTTTACACTTATGCAGAGCACACTAACTTAAGTGTGCAGCACTTAGTTTTAAAACAAAGCAGCAGAGGCTCTCACTTCTCCCTGGCTGATGACGACGAATCTCAGGACAAACTTTATTTTTTGGTCAAGCAAATTGAGGGCAGTATCGGATGGCTGATATATCGGTCGTACTCTAGAAAGCAGTAAAACCACCTCTTCTTTTTTTTTGACCCTTTAGATTAACATCTCAGTTTGCATTTTATTTCCTGCTTTTTTGGTATTTCAACATGCACTTCCTGCTTTTCTTTCCCTCTTGAGGTGAGTGCTGCTGGGTAAACTAACTGCTCATTAGTGCACACTTGAACTCGTTGCCAAGCAAGTCTTCTTAGTGCAGTCTTAATCATTTAGCCTTGTGTAAGCTCAGGGACTCATTAGCCTCCAATGTTTAGAGAAGAGAGTTTGGTCTTTGGAGGAGTCACTAGTCCAAATTACTGGCTTGGGATTAATATAATGGTAGTTTGATGCCTCTGACAACAACTAGTGTACAAGGAAGGTGCTCTTGAGCAAGGCAGTCATGCGCCAAATGCCCCAGTATGAAGCAGGATTTTGTTTGTGTCACCTGGATGAATAATGATGAAAACATCATAACAATCCCTTCTCGGCTAAGATTTAAGGATCAGATGAAAGGAGCATGTAGGGTTTTGTGTTTATCAGAAGATGGACCACTTTTCACATGAAATTCATTTGCTTTTTAAGGGAAGTGAGCATGTTACTGCTTGTCCTTGTTGTCTGCCTTTGCTGCCTGCACCTAAGAACAAAATGAAAAGAGGTGATAAGAGTGTATGATAAAAGCAAAAACATGCTGTCAGACTAAAGTGTGCAGACACTGTTTGTTGCGTCTGACTCATGTCTAATTTAGTAATTTATTGATGTACAGCTGTGACGATTAGTTGATAAATCTATTAGTTGTCACATGTTAAATTGATACCCAACTATTTTGCATTTTAAGTCATCTATCAAGGGAAAAAATGTCCACATTCTCTGATTTCAGCTTCTCGAATGTGAATATTTTCTGGTTCCTTTTAGAGCTGAACAGTTAATCAACATTTGACTGAAATCACAATATGGCCTAGTACAATTTTCAAATCACAAGAGGCGCAGTATTTGTTAAAGGTGAAATGTGTGTCAAAATACCATTTTACATTAAACATTGTGGCCTACATATCATAATCATATATTCCTATCTCATATTCTACAGACTTAAGACAGCTTATCGATTCATTGAATTAAACAATAATGAAAATGATCATTAGTTGCAGCGCTATATGGACGTAACTAAATCTCAACACATGCTGATTTTCTGCACTGTTTTTATTGTCTCTGATCAACGTCTGTAAGTGTTGACTCTCGACACTATGTGACCCCATCATTGTAAATAAATGAGGTCCAGGAGTCGACCGATTTGGTCGACTCCTGGACCTCATTTGTACATACAACCTCATCATACAACCTCATGAAGAGAAGTAAAAAGTCCCACAAGAACCACATTAAGAAAAGCAACTATAAGAGAGGGAGTTTCCCATCAAGGTGATAAGGCACAAAGCAAAATGAAGTGAGGAAAAGTCACACTAACACTACACTAACGGGTGATATTGTATGGTTCAAAAAATATTGAGCGAGTTAGGAAATACAGTAATCTCGTTACCGTTTATTTTCTTTTTCCATGTTTCCTGGTTTTATGAGGTGCTTTTATGTTTCATGGTTTGCTTACTTTGCTCTTTTTACTGCAGAGTATCTAGTTTAAATCCATCCCTGTTGCTTTATCAGCACTGCCAATTATGTTTTTATTGCTAGTTATATTGACATTACATCCCCGGTGCTGCAGCTGTTTTGGGCAGTGAACTATCTTCGGCAGACAGTCAACAGGATATAATGATTGACAGGAAATGAATCATGGCTTTGGGTTCAATGTGTCTGCCCTTTTTTTTTATACCACAATGTTTACTTCGCCAGGTCACATGTGGCAAATAAGCAGGGAAGAAAATAGAAAAGAGATGAGTGAAGGGTCAAATGAGTTAAAGGGAAGGGCAACCATTTTTCAACTGTTTCCTAACAGCAGTTTCTGCAGAAAGCGGGTCAAGTAAAGGTCATCTGGGGACAGTTTGAAAGCTGTGAATTTCATAACAGCTGTCAATCTGTCACAGCTTTGTCTCTGTAGAAGGAATAATTCATCCTTCCCTGCAAGGAACAGCTACCAGTACAAGTCCAAAATGGCCCACTGATGCAAGTGGAGGACAAGAGCTCTTTAATTACATTAATCTATAGTGACAGCACATAATACAGAAGATAGCGTTGCCCTGTGGTCACAACCACCTAATCTTTAAAAGGTGTGACTCAAACACTGACTGAGTCATCAGCACTGAAAAGAACCTTGAGCTTGTAATCTTACATTATGCTTATGAGGCTTTGTATGAGATTAACCGTCATGCAGATGCCTTTTGCACATGAAGTGTAAGCCTGTGTCGGAATTTCACAATACGATATGGTGTCATGTAGGGATAGATGTGGTTTGAAATGTGGCTGCAAATAACAATTATTTTCAGTGCCTGTCTTAGTGTTGTCCAAAATATTTCTAAATATCGATACTGAATATTTGAAGTGCTTTCGAGACTCATTTTGCACAGTATCAATACTCCGGTATCATCTGCACTTGCTTGCTCTTTCTTCTCTCTGACAGCAAGCTGTTGCTACGGTGCGGACGTTGTCTCATCTCCTCTCACTTCCTCTCGTTACTTGTCTCATTTTCTCTAGCCATTGTCATGTTGTAGCCTTGTTCCCTGTGGTAGTGAAATTTATATCAAATATCGATTTTTTCGAAGTACTGTATTGAAATGAGAAATTAAAGTATTATGACTAATACTAATCCATCTACTAATTGTTATCTTGATCAATCAACTATTTGATATAAAAAGCAGTGTGTTGCGGTTTGTGTTTCTAGCAATTGCTCAAATAAGAATGTTTTATTGGACTTTACTGAAGGATAATGTCATAAGTGTAGCATAGCTTCTTTGAGGAATAGAGCTGTGCATAATGTTTGTACATCATTCAAGTGAAGTAGGGAGAGCAGCAGATGAGTGATGGTACTGCGCTTAGTGGAGTAGAAACTTAGCTGTAAATTGTCATTGTGGCAGTAAATGTACAGTTCAGGTGACAGTGTGTCATTTAATAAATGCTGCAGCTTCTTAAGATCAAGAAAAGTCTTGCTTATTTCCTGACTAATCAATCATCAATAAACATTTGATTATCAAAATAGCTGGTAGGTGATTCATTCAATAATTGATTAATCATTGCAGCTCTACTTCAATGACAATACTGTGTATCTTACCAGCCATTATATCACACTTGATATCCAGCTTCTTTTAAAGATATATATATATATCTTTTTAAAGAGGAATTCATAAATTACAGTTATAAGTATTCAAAATTGAGCACAATTTATTAATTGATAATGTTAAACACTGTGTGAAATACTGTGTATTAAGAGACATTTGAGGCTTTTAATCACAGTCTACAATCACCAAATCATATTTTAATGCTGAAATGTGTGCCACGTTCCTCTGTGCAATATGAATGTTGTACATTAACATACAATACATGACAACAAGTCAGTAAATGCTTCACCTTTTCAGACAAATAGGATCACAGTGTCTGCAGGTAAATGACATTGTTTAACTGGAGCTGACGTTAGCTGCCAGCCTGCTACACAGTGCAGCTAATGATAGCAGTGCTAGCAGCTGCTCTGCTTGCAGATTAATATTCATATCTGTGCTGTGGTCATACATTGCTCCAGTTGTCTGGTTATATACCAGTTTAATATGTTCACAGCCTACATTTAACCTTATTTTCATTTTCTATATCAAAACACCTCCCAACTGAGCTGGTTTTACGAGCTGCTGTCTGTTCAACTTTGCTGATAAAAACATCCGGGGTTGCGTGGACCATCGGGGCATATACGCGCTGGGCGAGAGGGGCTGCTGTCTGATGGGGCCACAGCCCTGACTAGTGGCGGGCACCTGCATAACACCTTAGAGGCAACATTGAACTGGCATTATACATGAATAAAAGACTGATAAAACAACTGACTAGTATTTCTGGTGCCAACTGGCAAGGGTGATGACATTTAATTGTCTAGGCGACTAATCGCACACATCCCTAATAACTAATGTAATATTGTTTAATTCCCATTCACTGAGCCTTCCCCTCAAACTGTTTGGGGCCCCGTTGGGATTCCCACCCCCCACTTTGAAAACCTCTGGTCTAAAATGTAAAGAGACTCAATTTACTCACAAGATTAAAAAAAAGCAGCAAATACTCAAATTTAAGGAGCAGGATTCTGGAAATGTTCTGCATTTTCCTTTCAGATTGACTAATGGATTAATCAATTAATCATTTCAGCTCTGGTCTGAATGTGCTTGATATCAGTAAGTTTCAGAAACAAAGCCAAAGCTACATTGTTTTTGATTGCTTATTTTAGGAGATATAAATATGTTTTTAATGTTTTTTAATAAAAAGTATGAAAACTATTTATTGCATCAGCATGTAATAAAAACGTGGCCCAAATAAAAAGTGATTTGGAAAAGTTTTCTTTTTTAAATCAGAAAATATCTGATCAAAGAATATGCAAAGAGTCTGATTAAGCAGTTCATGCCAAATTTCAGGACTTGACACTTTTTCAAACTTAATGCTACACATGCATTTCCGTTGGTACTTTAATAAGTAGACCCAGCCTAGTGTAAAGTGCTTTTATAATCTGTTTTCATGATTAAAAAAAATACATTTGGCTCCCAGCTGTACAAAACAGTGCAGATAGCTGCGATGAATGACTACAAATATAACTTTTTTCATTAGTTTGGACTATGTTGTGGTTTAGTCCAGCAGAACATCAATGAAAGGACATCCCGTCTTAATAAAAATTCTTCAGAAGTCCTTTTCTGTAATGTACGAGCCAGGTTTCTGTTAAGTTCTCTGGAACTTTCCAGCAGGACGGTTGCATCATATCCTCATATATTTAAGGTTTCTTTCCAGCACGCGGAAAACGGACATGAAAATTAATTGAATCAACTGCTCAGACGCACATTCCTTCTTTATTCAATTTCCTCTGACCCACTAAATATGATTTAAAATCTTGGGTTTGGCGAAGTAATGGCAGTCCACGACATTAGCATGTTCCTGTAATCGCTAAGCGTCATGAAGGTCACATGAGATGCCAATTCCCATGGCAACCAGACCTCAGGAGTTCAAGGTTCAAACCCCCACTGGAGACGGTGTGTGTGTGTCTGTGTGTGTCTGTGTGTGCCTGTGTGTCTGTGTCTGTCTGCCAGCATTTTTTATGTGTGTGTGGGTGCAAATCATTCCGCAATAGATAACATACTGTGGAAGTTTTGGCAGATAGTGCTGCAGTCATATGACAAAGAGAGCGTGTCGAATTTTCCAGTTTTCTGTAAAGAATTAAGGGTGAGTGTGTGTTGACATTCTGTGGAAATGTAACATTATAGTCTGTCCTCTTCCCTCAGGACATATACACACACACACACACACACACACCAAACACAGAGTGAGTGCTGAGCTCAGCATGACATCCCTTGCTGGAAACAAGCAGTTGCTCCAGGGACTCAGTGTTGCTGACCCATTTTCTGAGAAGTGCTAATACTGGATCAGTTTGCACTGCGTACAATAAAAGTAGCTGGGATTGTTTTGCTTTTGGCAAGTTCCTGTTGGTTTGGTTGTACTTGTGCGACAGATTTGTCAGCACTACCATGTTAGTGGCATCTTTTTAGTGACTCTCAGTTTCCCATTAACATGCTCATATTTCTCCCTGATCCATGGGATGTGTACCCTACCTCTCCCTCTGTGAATGCTGGGATAGACTTCAGCTCCTTGCACTGGACAGTCTGTAGCAGTGGTTCTCAAACTTTTACATGTCAAGGACCACTAAACTGACAGAAATTAGACCACAGACCCCCCATCATCCATCACAGATCTGCTTTTAGATGTTTTATTAGGTCTACAGAAATTCTATGAAGCCTGTGACCAAAATAGCAGGGCTTTTAGGTTTGTGCTCCAATAACAGTTGAGCAAGCTTGTTACCCAGTGG